>MPNW01000794.1:20786-37831 GCA_011800805.1 Hirudo medicinalis | reverse complement strand
CATTACGTTATTACCTTATTACAACATTACATCATTACCTTATTGCGACAAGAAGTAATCTGGTCACTGATAACATAATTAATAGTGTTGATAATCAATTTATCTGCTTTATTCGTCAAGAACACATTTATGTAGCTCGAACTCGCATGAGGAGGAAACGTGCCAATGTTGATCGCAAAGTGATCGTTGGAACAAAACGTTTTCCAAAGAACCTGCCATCTTTTTAATCGACCAGTAATAAATACAATAAATATAATAAATAAATAACTTTCAACTTTAATCGCAAATCAAACATTCGGCCGATCGTTTCGTCTTGCAAAATTCGAATTGCAAAAGACTTTCCTATCTCACCGTTGGCGCTGTCCCTGCTGGAGTTGTTCCGCTCGGGCTGGGAGGAGCCGGGCCCGAAGTTGCTCGAGGCGTCGTCGAAGGTCACTTCCATGTCCGATTCCGAGCTGCAACTGGAGAGCTGAGGCTTCCCTAAAAGCGACGACATCGATGAAGAGGCGACGGCGACGACAAATTTGGTGGAACGACGTGGAAAGAACGGTCAATAATTTCGTTTTTGTCATAATGATGATATTATGATGACATTGTTATTTTGGTAGCTCAATGACAACGGTAATGTGAAAGGACTGAGGAATAATATGAAAATTATAATAATATTAATAATAATAATAACAACAATAATAATAATAATAATAATAATAATAATAACAATAATAATAATGTATAATATTAATAATAATTTTAATAATAATAATAATAATAATATACAATCGAATGGAACTAATTGAAGAGTAAATACTTGTCGACGTGTTTTGTTGCTTGCTGGAGGATCCTGTAGATTCAAAATAAATGAACAAAATGATTTAATAATCAACAAAAGTTCATTTTCAAATAATTAAATTTAATAAGTACAAACACAGAAAAATTGTTTTCCCATGCTAGTAATAATGCACTCAATTGACATGCATCCCAACCCAAACTAAAATAACACCTCGCAGCCCATCATTAACACGTCATTAACATGACACGTGTCAAAGAACGATCGACAAAACACGTCGACATTACGAGCATTTACGACCTCCACAAAAACCCCGATCGAGACCGGACGCTTACTCGAGCTGCAGTCCGGGCTCGGCCTCGGCAGGGACCCCCCCTGCTTCGATTCCACGCTGTTGTTGTTGCTGCACCCGTCCTCCTCGGGCTCCCCGCTCTCGTTGCCGCTCTCCCCGCCCGAGGCACTGCTGCTCTCCCCGTCGCTGCTACTGCTGCCGGTGGTGCTGGTGACGACGTTTTCGTCCTCGCTGTCGGTCATGAAGTAGACCTGCGGGGGCTTTTCTTCCGACTGAGGGAGTCCGGCGACCTTCTGATCCTGACGACCAGCCCTCCTGCTCGACGTCGACGATGGCGTTCCCCCGGCCCTGGGAGCGGGAACAGCAATAGTAGCGGCAGCGGACGAAGTGGACTGCCTGGCAGCAGAGGACATCGAGGACGAGGGTCTCTTGACCTCTTGTACCTGGGCCGCCGGTGCTTTTCTTCTGTCTCCTGAGTTAGGCACCTCAGGACCTGATTGGGTCACATTGTGTGGCCTGCAAAATGAACAATGATGCCATTTAATGGATTCAAAATAGCGATGCTAATTAGCCGTAGACTCTTGGATTCTCAATGTTTTATGGAAATTAAGTTTAAGACCAATGAAAAGTTGTTCCGTTTACGTCGGCAACCTTGTGTATTTGACTCGGTAGGCGTAGTTGATCTTCTCCAGCACCAACTTCCCCGTCTCTTCGTCGCAGTTGAGCATGCCGGCCTTTGGCTCGTACGAGTGACCAGTGTACACGGTGGTCATGTTACCCAAGCCCTGTAGAATGGTAACATTCATAGCATTTTAAACCATCAAGCTTTCACTAATCTGTTATCGTGGTCATTCTAGTGAATGAATGTTTTCAATGACAAAGGGTTACCCACATCGCCGTCCGGCACCTTTATTACAACAGAACCATCGGCGTTGTGGTGAAGAATGGCGTTGGAAAGGTCTATGGAAGCTGGTTTGAAGTCGTCTGTGCTCAAAAGAACAAAAAACATTCCAGGGGAAGGAAATAAACAAATGAAATTGAAATCAAGAAATCATTTTTTGTAGAAAAAAATTGAAAAGTTGGTAACATTTGATGGTGATGATTTTTCTTTCACTCCATGAAGTTCCCAGCTCGAGAGGAACGAGTCGTCCTTGTGGGAAGTTTGGTTTCTGCTCAGGGAGGTCAGCCATTGTTGACTAAAATATATTCTGAAAAAAAGGCTGACATTCAGTAACAATGCGGCTATAAGAAAAGGGTAAAATGCAACAACAAACTCAGAACATAGTATAATTAAAAATTTGGTTTTTCTGCATTATTTCTGGATTAGGCTGCATTATTCACACATTTCTACTATTCTTACGACTTGCTAAAGTTACGCAATGTTTTAAAACGTTTTCAACACGAACGACATTTTCATAAGGAGACACAAGTATTTGAATATTTCTAAGTCTGCTAGTTCCAGTTCATAGGTCAGTGAATGACAACAACTACTCAATTTACGCTGAAAAATGAAACTTTAATTGCCTCGGAAGAAAATTTACATGAACGCAAAAACAAGGCTCAGAAATTGAAGGATTCAAAACACATGTGCACCCCTCACCACTCGAAAAACAAGCGGACAAATGATTAGATAGCCTGCCGCCTAACATAACATTGAGTGGAACTAATTTTTTGCATAAATAAATACATAATCTTAGTTAAAATTTAAAAAAAATAAGTGCAAATATAATTTATTACATAAAAAATAATTTAATAGCTCTTATTTAAGTTTAAGAATCAGTAGTCTAAAATGGCCACATCTGCTCCAAACTAAGTCAAGCTAGTACACCCATAATCCAAGTTTAGAATATGTTATTCAGCTTACGTAACTATCGAGAAAATTCTTGCACAAGCGATACAATTACCTCGTAAATTCTCAACTCAGGAAATTTTAAATCCTTAACATAAAGCCTCTACAAGCTCAAAACACCCCACACGATTTTAGCCCTTGCAAGTGACAACCATCTACAAACTGAGCACAGTATGCCTCTACTACACGATTACAGCGTGCCTATTATCTTTGGATAACCCAGCCCCACGAGCCATCACTGCTACTGCTGCCGGTTTTCGTCCTCGCTGTAGGTCATGAAATAGGCCTGCAGGGTTTCTCTTCAGAACGAGGAGCTCCGGCAACCTTCTGACACCCTGCCCTTTCGTGACTTTTTTTAGTTACCGTGATCCCAGGTCAACATCCCAATACCCCAGCCATCAACACAAAGACGACAATAAACAGGCAGTGTTTTATTCTTGATAAGGTGATGTTAATATTGAAAATCTGTGAATTCATCTGCCCATCCAGACAGCCTTCCATTGGTTCAGGAAAGTGGAAAATTCCAGGAGGTTTTCACACCCATTCAAATGAAAAAAATTGCCACAAAATCGACTGCAAAATTGAAATCTGGTGGTCCATCTAGTGTCTTCGTGAATAGCGCTAATAATAACGATGATAATAACCTTAAGCGTAAGATTAAAATAGCAACGTCATCTCCGAGCCTAGCCAAAAAAAGAACAAAACAATAGGAGTCGTTGCTTTTCAGCATCCAAAATACAAAATCGTCGTCACTCGTCCATCTCGTAAGCCAGCCAGTCTTCTTCTGTCGACCCAACGGATTTGTTCTCCTCCACGACACTGAAGCTGTTCGGAAAGAAAATGATGATGATGATGATCACATTGTGATGTACTCATTAGTGATGAGGATGATGATGATCACAGACATCATGATGCACTCATTAGTGATGACGACGACAACGACGACCCATCACACCAATCCATTCGCCTACAACCGTCCGTCCGTCCGACCATCGTCGGTCGACCTAAAATAACGACTGCAGGACCGAATTACCTCTTAGCCATGCAGGTGAAGAAGAGCACTCTCTTCAGCTTTCTGTTGTAGAAGAAGTAGTTGAAGGACCACAGGCATTCCGAGTAAGGGTCAGAAGAACTGTCGGGGATGTAGCTGCGGATCAAAGGCGAGTCAAAGTCAAGAGAAGGAACTATAACTATTGTCGTGTGTAAAATACTAAGAGGTCATGATGATGATGATGATGATGATGAAGATGATGACTATAAATATAATCACAACGAACTGTGATTGTTATCACGTGCAAAATACTAAGAGATTATGATGATGATGATGACTAGAAATATAATTACCAGGAATTGTAATCACTGTAAATTAATATTCTTAAAAATCACTCAAATTATTTTAACATTTATTTTTTGAGTTGCCATCACGTATAAAACACACAAAAGACACGAAGGTGACGATATCGCGAACGAGCGACAAGCCCGAAATGGTTGAACTAAAGAGTTTAACGCAATGGCGATGGGAACGCCACGCCGAAGTGACTTCGGTCACCCGATGCGGACGAACCAAGGACCCCTGACCTGTAAACGTCGCAGTCCTTGATGCAGATTTCCTCGTTGACGGTGTTCCACAGGAGCGGCTTGACCGCTCCGTACTCCTCCCCGACGGACAACATGAGCCTGCAGTCTATGGAGTTGATCATGTTCTGAGGGAAGAAGTTCATCGATGAGGCCGGTTTTAACGTCGATTCGGAGATTTACGAAGATTAGATCTTTTACCAATTAAAAACTCAAATAATCACTACAAAACTTTGCATTATCATTATTGCTATAGTATATTATTATTATTATTAATATAATGTCATAAATTATTGTGTGATTATAATTGTCATTGTTGGTGCCATTGGAACCGTCAATAAAATCAATAAAAATCAAGACATCGATAAAACTGTAACTTCATGAGTAATAAAACAATCAATACAAAATAAAACAATCATTTTCGGAAGATGCATATCGAGAGCAGCTCGTACTTACGCTGACATTGTTCTCCTTGGAAAAGTCGTGGCTGCTCGCACTGGTGAAGTCGTAGTCCCTGAAGGACTCGTTGAGCGTGGCAGTCAGGTAGAAGAGGGTCTTGGTGGAAATGACATCGCACTGGATCTCGGACTCGTCGGAACTACTCCTCTGACGGATCCTGGAAATTACGAAAAGATCGAACCCGGTCGGTAAACGACTAGAACTTCTGTAAGACTTAGCAGTTAAGAACTGTGTATCCATTATGGGAGCAAATCTAGTAAAGAAATCTAGTTGTAACATTAAAGTCTTCCAAAACCAACAACTGCTTACACCTAACATGTACTGTCAACAGTTACAATAGCCTATTTTAGCATCTTCACATCCCATCGTGGCAACCCCGCTCGTCCGCTACCCTGCCTTACCCACCTAGTTGGACTGCAGGCAAGGAAGTTATTGGAAGGGGAGAGGGCCTGGAGGTCGTTCGGTCCTCGGCCAGTCTCGTTGCTGATGGCTTTGAAGAGTCTTTTCTCCCTAGTCACCAGTTTGCAGCTGTAGCTTTCCAATCTGTGAACATGGAAATGTTTGGAATAGGATTTGTGTATGTACAAAAGTGTAACAACAGTTTTGATAAGGAGAATCAATCTAATAAATTGTGGAGATTATCATTTTTTTAAATATTAGTTCAATTTAAAATGTTTTCCATGGCAAACAAAATAACACATTCCTCCAACCAACGTATCTACATACTTTGTTTCAAGGTAACAATCCACGGTTCTTCTGCTGAGCCTACTAACCAGCTCGTCAATTTTTGAATTCTCTAGGTATTTCATACTTGCCTTGAGGATGTCTCTTATACCACAAGTGAACGTGACAAACTGGATAGGTTTACTTTGTTTTTACTACTCCTCAGTTTTAAATTATCAACTCTAATTTATAAGCTAAACGATGGCCGTTTAAAGTCCTCCTATATCCGCTTGCAGTTGAATCACGGGAAAATCCGCCTAGAAACTCTGGCTTATTATTTAATCGGTAGGATCTCAGTTCTCGAAGGCAGAATTTGGGTGTCTAGATATCTTAACACAACCAAAGAAAACGAAGTTTATTGGGCAATTTAATTTGACGAATGTACGGAAAGACAAAAGATACTCCTTTTGTGTCATACTATTTATGGGGACGACCGCGAACAATGGGGAGCGACGCTTCCCCGTACACAAGTACTTTAGAAGTGACAAATATCGCGTATTCGGGCAGATATTGAGAATATCTGTTAGAAGGTAAAGTGTCGATCCTGACAAACTTCAAAATAAATTGAAATCCGGAAGATGAAACCCACTAATCGAGCGAAATTTTTTACAGTAAACAACTATCCTAGAGCCATTGGACGCTAACGGACCAATTACAAAATTGCATCACGAAATGTCAAGGTTACAATTTTTCTTTGAAAGCACGTGAATAAATCGTAAATTAATCATCTTAAAAATTACTTAATTATTTTAATATTTATATTTTGAGTTAAATTTTTACTTAAATTCACGCCTGCAGTCGCGGACTTTAGTACCGGACTTCGTTCAGACACCGTGCAGCTCCTACGCCAACGAGCCGTAGGCGGTTGGATTCTTGACTAAAACAAGTTCAAGTCAGCCAAAAAAAACTCTAAAGAAATCTTTGCTCAGAAATCTATAGATTTCTATAGCAATGACGGCTAAATTGGGATGCGTGACCTCACACCAGATCGATCGCAATATCAAATCGAACAGCACCACCCAGAACGAGAACATTCACGGCTTGAATGCAATTGTTATTCACGGTGATAATAGTTGAATCTTATTCTTCTCGAGATTAATTAAAACCCCTTGTCCAGCAGCGACATCTTTTTAAATAACTACGGCATCATTAAAATTTCGCTTAAAAATAGCCTCCCTCCGTACAGAAACTAGAGGCCTGTTTCGCATCGAGCCGCTATAAAATAATCGCCCTCATGCTATGGACTGATTTCAGCTCACGGCCATTGTTTGGTTATTAGAAGCTCACAACAGACGTTTTTCGTGATTTCGCCATTTAACTCTGAAAGCTGAAGTCAACTCATGTGAAATGAATTGCAAAGAATCAGTATCATACCTTTGTTGTGCTGCGGCTAGCTGTGCTTCTTGAAGGAACAAAGTTGACTCTGTTCTGTTTTCATCAGAGTTTGGACATCCTCATAGCAATATTTTACTAAAAGATAATTTTGTTCATTTTTCTGAGGTGAGTAGGTTTGTTGTTCTTGTCTTACTTGTGATCTTGAACAAATTGTGCGCGATTACGTGAAGCTATGTTTTTTTTTTTAGTGTTTTTCATTATTAAATTTTAGAGTAAAACTTTATTTCATAATTTTCAAACATTTGAATGCAATGCGGCCTATTTCGTCTCCGTATGATTCAATGACTTCAGGGCCATTAAGCCATGGAATGATAGTTTTTAACCTGCATACTTTTCATGCTTATTACCTATGGAAGCATTTCCTATCTATGCATCTTTGTTGATGCTATAAATGGAAGCTCTGACTCACCAAGAAAAAGTTATGATTTGCATTTTTGGAGCAGCTGAAAATCTTCTTTATGAGTGTGGTTGTTAATTCTTATCACAAGTGAAACAAGCCTGTTGTTTTTTTGTTTTTTTTTCTAAATTCGGTTTATTTTTTTTCTGCTTGTTGATAATTTTCACTCACATCTTCTATTTCACCATCAATAACCTCAGTTGTCCCAGAGTTTGGTGATTACGTTAATAAACTCGAACGTAATTGTTATTATTACTATTGCCAGTGCAGAGCTATTATTTACTTATCAAACACATGTTCCTCAAAAGTCATTAAGGCTGAGGATTATGGTATGAGTCAAACAAACATGTGCATCCCAACCTCCACAAGCACGCGCACACTTACACGCACACGCACCCGGACGTACGCACAAAACTGGATGAAGATTGCAGAAGAATTCCTTCATTCTTGGAAGCAGCTCCAGCACTTAGGAAAATCCTTGTAAAACATGTACTCTTCCAAGTTGAAGAACTAGGATGATTCTCGTGCAGGCAATCAATTCAGTGTGCATTGCTAATTGCTACTGATCATGATAGTGATGGTGGTCATGGTAATGCATGACCTAAGACAGTGTTATGAGCTTACAAAGTAGCTAAATCAAGCATCATCATTATCATTGAGGAATTCATGCATCACTCGATCCACTTTGCATGCAAATCATATGCAAATATTTTCTCATAAAGTAAACAAGAGAATCAATGAAGGATTTATTACAGAATCTTTCTCATTTCTGTTAATTCAATTTGTTCTTCCATGACCAAATATTATTATTATTATTATTATTATTATTATTATATAAAATTATTACTGAATATTATTATTATTATTATTTTGTTATGTTCAAGAATTGTTAATACAATCCAGTAAGGTTCTTTTTAATGCTTCTTAAATTGCATTTTTCCTATAAAATAGCTAAATACCCACAAATACCCACACCTCGATTCAGCATAATTGGCCAAAAATGATTGGAAACATTGTCAATAACAGCAAAACATGCTCGATCATGATTCGTAATTAAGTTTGAATTACTTTTTCATCGGAATCGGTATCTACTTAAAATATTTGCAAACAAATTCCTCCTAACATCTGCTTCCTTGGCTGTTATCAACAGTCTCACTTTTGAAGAGAAGTGAACTCATTCGCAGCTCTCTTCGGCATCATCATCGTCGTCACCGTCGTCGTCGCCATAGGGCCGTCGACCGATGTAATAGAAACTATCGTCGCCTTGCCGTCGTCGTAATCATGATCATCGTAATCAGCACCACAAAAACATCATCGCCTATTGAGATCGCCACACGTAACCGAGTAGGCTGACATGCTCTCGCTCAGTCGAAAGAATGTTTAGCCTCCGTTGCAGTCGACAATTATTGAAGGTAGGAGTGTAATGTCCCGCATTTGCGTGTAGGCAGACTGCCGCATTCAATGGCTGAAACAGCCGTTACGACTCGTTCGGCCCGACCGTTGGCCAAGCCAGGGGCAAAAGCCAACTCACGGGCAGCGACTTTTGGTACCTAACTCCGTCCTAAACCCTGCTCCTAACTGTACCCTAACCCTAGGTCATGACCCTGGAAATCTCCATGGAACTGACATAAATCATTGTCCATGAGTTGGCTTTTGCCCACCACTTCTCTCCAGCTGCGCTCGGCCTGAGCAGCGGATCTGGGACTTGCAATTAAACACCTAACGATTGATAATCGTTATTGCCGATATCCGTATTAAATTTGTTAGTTTCGTTAATGCCATTATTTTGCCACGATATTGTTTGGCGGTGTGGTTAGCATTAAAAATTAGTTGTGATGGGTTGGTATTCGTTACATTTCCATAATCTCCTGGCATCAAAATAGTTACAACTCGAATATTTTATTTACAATATGTCATCGAATTATAAAATATCTTGCGATGTTTTTTTTTACTATTTATGGTGTAGAATGTTCATAACGAGCAGATGTTCGTTTGTCATATTACATTTCGCAGTCGAATATTTGTTCCAAAAAGTCTCTTGATGATGGACGGCCACTGTAGGACGATGCAAACATGTCCTACACCCTTTCGAGGAACCAACATGGTGAAGTGAACTCGTGCATAATTAACAAAATAGCCACGAGCAATAATGAAATATCATAATAATATATTTAAAATAATAATGTTAACAATCATAACCATAATCCCATTAATTGCTCTGTATTATTTGACAATTCGTCACCATATCCATTACAAGGGGAGCAAGAGATTGCCATTACCCTCCTGTTACCCTCCACTGGCTCTCCCTCGTCGACCTGGATCGACTGTCGGCTCAGTTGCAATTGTAGATTATGTCGTTATGCAATTTTAGAAATGACTGCTACTGGTAGGGCCATAGCTAGTGATATCTTTTTTTCTCATGAATTGCTTGGATCTATTTCAACGATGTCTGGTTCGTCCTACGAGCGGGTGTCTTTATCGTATCTCGCCGTAATAAGAACAGCGGATCTCCGAGCGATGGGGCTGGCCGATGATCGGAGCAGCGGGGCTAGCATCAATAACTCCCTCATTAGCTGAACTTTGGCATCTATTCTATGGTGCTGTTGTTATTACGTAGCGGCTAGTGCAAGCCGCAGTGTCTACAAGTTCCTGAAAATATTTTATCTATGGAGTATTTATAGTGCACTGCTTAAATCTTTGGTCTACTGATTTCGAGAGTAGGATGTACTAAGCTAGACGATAAGCATAATATCGACAATCGGATTATTTGTGATACATGATAAATAAGTCGAGATGTCTGGCACTGAAGATGCTGGAAAAATAAATAAAAAGAACTACCAGAACATGGTACCAGTCAGCCAGATTAAGTTACTTTCTAAGCTGGGATTCATAATGACAGTATTGCTTTCTTTGTTCTAAATGACTGTAATGATGATGATGACGATGACGACGACGATGATGATGATGATGATGATAATAATAACAACAACAACAATAGTAACAATAATAATAATAATAATAATAATAATAATAATAATAATAATAATAATAACAACATTAATAATTATAGTGAGTGTTGAGAGTAATGATATAAGTTATTATAATAAAGCATTATATCGTTCTTAATATGTTAAAATATGCATAATAGTTATTACTGTGTCAAGATATGTGAAACATTCAAGACCTTGTTCACATCTCGACTCAAGATTTTGGATTTCATTGCTTGCTTGTGATCGTCACAACATTCCTTCCTTAGCTACTCTTTCAAGTTACTGTAGAAATGATCAGGCTTGCTTGATTTCTCAAATAGACATATATAAATTACATTTATTACATATATTACGTACATTACATATAATAATAATAATAATTTTAATAAAATGCCTTCCGTATGCTATCTTTTTGTTTTTAAGAGGATATTTCAATTAATATATTTGATTTGTTTTAGTTGAAGTCACTTAGTTGAGTTAAAAAAGTCACTTTTTAGTTGAATATAGGAATATCTTTTTAATAATTTTTAAACACCTGTTTTCACAGCTAGACTCCGATGTCAGAAAACCTTATGTTGTTTGTTTGTGAGCGTCTGCGTGGTTTTATATACAAAAGAAATCGTCGCCCAAAAACATAAACCAATATACATCTTCATTCCAACCCATGATCAGGTCCAAAAATATTTTCACAGATCCTGACTACAATGCTCCAGCAACCCGACTCATCTTTGATTAAATGTGTGTTTAAAGCATTCATTGTCGAGTTGCCATCGTTTCAATAATGTAATTAATCATTACCGTAGACTAATGTCAACCTTTAAATACGGTCCGGGCAGACCCGATAGTGGGACGTCGCTCCCCCTGGACCGACCCTCGAGCCGATGACATTTTACTTTTCCGTCGACATTCGACGTGCACGTTCGCTCGCTCGGCTCAATGAAGGAAAAAAAATAGTCAAGACCGAACAGGAAAGATCTACCATTAGGAATCATTAGTGCTCGTGATTAACAGTACCAGAAACCAGATGGTCCTAGATAAAGATCAGAAGAATAAGAGTACAGAGGTCCGAGCTTGGACGAGATAGATAACCATCTGTTATTTCTAAGCCTAAGTTCTCACACTAAGTTTATTTTCAACTATCTGAAACATAAACGTATACCTGATATCATCTGTTTAGTCACGGCTCTAAGATGATTCAATCATTAGCAATATTATTAATATTATTATTATTATTATTATTATTATTATTGTTGTTGTTATTATTATCATTATTATTATTATTAACAATAGTAATGATATTGATGAGACGAGTCAAAATTTTTTTTTCAAAATGTGTAATTACTTTACATTTTTTTTCGAAAAATCTAGATTTTTTTGGTATTTTTCAGTACTCAGTATCTGTCGAAGTAAACAGGTCATCATTTATGTAGATATTTTGTTTAGAGTTTGGGTTGCTGATAAAAAAGCCATGTCAATTCGTTTTGACACAGGAGTCGAAAAATGTTACTTCTTCAGAAGCGAGTGGCTGTCGATCATTGCATCTTGTTTTGCGAGACATTATTTGCCAGGTCCGGCGGATTTGCCATAATATTTTCTGATCAACGCACTCGTCTTGAGTTAGATTAATGGATCGCTTCTCGACAAAAATTTTGTTTTTTTGACTAGCATCATTTTAGATTGAAGCACTTAAATTGTAAGTTGTGCTATGTCAGATGTCTAGCTAAAAACACTTTGTATTTGACAGTAACTCGCGTAACCATCCCGGCTTCATGGCTTATCTAGAGAGGGAAACGACAATAATGCCTGGGAGCAACGGCCACTTCGGTGAATACCCTCGGCCGTGGCCCATCCATTACGACGAGTATGACAGCGATCCGATGGAGAGAGTGGACAGAGCCAGGGGAGATTACTATAGGAGAGTGGAATCGACCTCCAGAAACCTGAACGCATCTCATCCGAGCGAGAGAAGGGCAGTGTCTCCAGGAGGACAGACGCTGTTGAATCTGGTGGAGGGCGAAGGGGAGTTGGTGGTGAGGGAAAAGAGCATTTCCGATGGAGGACCTTCGGCAGACAGCGTTCCAAGAATCCCAGAGCCTCACACCAGCTGGCGCTTTTACACCTCCTACGACAATGGAGAGTGGCGGAGACATGCCGTCCCAGTCTTCCATTCAGAAGAAGAAGTCCTGAGTTCTTCTCCATCGAGGACTGGGCGCCACAGGACCGAATCCTCATCTGGCGATCTTTCTTTTTCCAGTCTTTTTTCCGGAGCTCTTTCCCCAACGTTTGGATTGGAACCAAGCATCAGGAGGCTGAGGATAAACAGGCCTTCTGTTTATGAAGCCTTGCAGAACAGAAGGAGGCGAACAATCGAAGGTGCCCGGAGAGTTCGAGGTCCGAGGTCGCCGGAAGTGATCCTTAACATGTCCGAATATCTCCCTCCGGAGGAGATCAGAAGACGTTATGAAGTGAAAGACTACATACCTAAGAGAAAAACCGAGTACGGAGAAAGAGTCATTTATCCGAGGTTGAAATCTGGATCGACATCCGACATGGAGACGGAGTCCTTTGGTTCTTTTTCATCCTTGGTGCAAAAGCCAAAGTTAGATGCCAATTTTGAAGAAGTGACTCGAACCATGCATCAGTCCAACTTATCCAGACCTGGAATTTCTTCAAACACTGTTGAAGTGGTCCCAGCAAACCAGAAGCCAGTGAATAATTATGGATATCAAGAAAAGGTCATCATCCCCACAAAGTACAAGACCGAAAGAGAGAGAAAGCAAACAGCTGCCCTTGCTGACAACAAAAGAGTCGTTGATGAATCAATGGCAAGCAAATTTACCACCATTGAACAACAACAACAACCCAGGCAATCCAGAAACCAATCAAATTACACCCAGGGTCACCCCTCAGCTGAAACTAGGAGAGAGGTGTTCAACTATGAAAGAAAAGTTGAGCCCTCTGTGCACCAAAGCCCCAGATCAGAACCAAATTACAGAAATCAGTTTTCAAGAAGCTTGGATGATGAAGAATATGACAGCAGGATGAGTCGCAGAGATGGGAGAGGATACGAGCCTCAGAGTTCGGGCAGGTTGATTGTCGAGATACCCAGAGACAAAAGCAGGAGTCAGGAGCGAGAGGTCAAGGTGGTGGTCGTAAAGAGTCAGCATGATAAGCCCATGCCTACGAAGCATGGGGATGACCAGAGGGCTGAGGTTGTCAAATACAAGAGAGAAGATAAAAGAGAGGGGGAAGGACGACAAGGAAAATCTTCTAGGGCCGACGAACTTGCAAGTCAGGTGAGGAGTTACTGTCACTAATAATATTATTATGCTAATTAATATCATGTTATTATCATCCAGGTGAGGAGTAGTACATTGGACACCATGAGACAAATGGAGAATCAAATGTTGCAGCACATGAAAACCAAATGTCCTGAGGCGGCAGAGGTCATGGATTCATGGTTTCGGGGACGGAGGGAAAAGATATGACCATGGAAAAGAAAGAGGCCTTTGCCGAGCAGGTCAGCTTGTGGCAAGGAGGCAAACCCGTAGAGGAGAAACTCAACAGGGAGACCAGGTACCGTTCCAACGATCCTATCTCCGGACCGCAGGACTTTATCGAGAGATCTTCCGTTTCACGAGGAGGGAATGAGATGCAAGACAGGCCTTTCTTTAATCCTTATGCGTCCGTCAAAACGGACGCAAGGGTGCACAACCAGAGACAAGCAAGGGAGACTCATTATGCGGCCGGTCGGGGTGACGGATACAGGGACCCTAGGGACCGCTATTATAGCGGAGATGATCGAACGTCTTCTGTGTTTTATCCCAGCGGAAATTCTTCACCAGTAAGGCAAGATGACGCCAGAGCTGAGCCTTATGGATTTTCTGGACATCAGAGAGCAGATTATTCTCGCCAGCAACAATTCCAGAGGGATGATTTTGGAAGGGAGAGGATGGCTAGAGATGAACGTCCACGTGCTCCAGAAGAAAGAAGTGAAACTATTGACAAAATAATTATTCCCACAAAGTATCGACAGGCCAACGTCGATAATTCTGGCAGCTCTACAATGTCAGTTCCACGATCGGACGTGTCTATGAGATTGGACTCTTCCTCGAGGTCGGCCGTTTCCGAAAGGTCGACCGTGGGCGAAAGGTTCGGAATGGACCGAGGCGGGAACTACGTGAGGGAATCGGATTACAGGAAAGGTGGAGAAGGAGGTGGATTGTCGGAGTTTGCAGCCTTCGTTTCCAAAGAGATGGATCCTTCGGCCTTTGACGACTTCGACGCCATCGACGGAAGGCTAGGATACGTCCGCCCAGAATCCGAGAAAGCTTCCAAGAAGAGGATGACCTCACAGGGAGAGATACCGGTGGAAATACGGAGATTGGGCTCTCTGCACGACGAGGGTCCATCCGGAGAATGGGAGTTCGACATGGCCGTCAGGGAAATTCCCAGACGTTAGACATGGGTCGCTTTCCGAACGAACTTTAACCTGGCCGCAGCCCGACGGCCGAAGACGCTCTTTCGTCATAATTAGAGTTTAGAGTTAATTTCTTGTCTTTCAGTTGATGTTGAACCCAGCTAAAAACGTTTCCTATTTATTTTCAAACTTTGGAATTTTTTGCACGGACGCCTCTTCCCGACAAACTTCTCGGCGCCGGCTCGATCGCTAATCCGTGGTTGGCTTTTCTTGTTGGCCTCGACCTTCCTGCATATTAATTATAAACTTAATAAGCTTATTTACAAACTGGTTCGCAGCCATTTTTCGCAGACTTTTTCTTTTCTTCTTTCGGCTTCTCTTCGTGATTGTTCGCCGTCGCCAGAAGATTCCTCCGTTCGACATAAGAAGATTTTGCATCGTAAGCCTTCGGTCAAACTTAACTCGTGTCTCGGTTTTGTATTATTTTCTGGGTTTATTTTTTTTTGTTTACTTCTGGTTTGGAAACCAGCATGCCATAATACTCAGTAAATTTGTTCATTGTCAGTTTATCTACATTAGAATCATGAATGTTCTGATTCAGAGTGCTTTCTCCTGACAAATTGTGTACAGATTCTTCTACCATGGGGAGTCACGGGCATCCGACAGACGACATAAATTTTACAAAAGGCCTCTTTCTGATCGGAACTTGCAGACAAAATCCCGGATAACGTTCGGCCGTCTTCGGAGGTCGAGATCGATGTCCATGTTTGTTATCTCGTTAGATGTAGACTTTTTGTTGCTAAATGTTTTCTGACATCCTGCGTAGATCCTGCGATCTTGTGTTTACGTTTTTCGATTGGGAATTGTACATTTAGCTGCAGAGTATCATTTCTCATGCCTTATCGTGGATCTGACGTTCGGAGGAGTTTCATGTGTTTGAGCCAATAAAAGTTTTTAAGTTGGGAGCAGCAATGGGAAAAGGAAATTGGAACGCAATTAACTTTTTAAACGTTGAAACGGAGGCAGATAAAAACAATTTTATCCGAATTTTTCGTAAATAATGAGTAATTATCCCAAAAGCGAGGGTTTCAATATTTGAAGCGGGGGAGATGCCTCGTCTGATATCGATAATGGGCCGATAATCGAACCTATTGTTGTCTGCAATCGAATAATACCGACCAGACCGTATAGGATTTCCCGGCGGGTCATCCATTGTCTGGGTCCTTCGTGTTTCTGTAAAAGCGAAGCAGTACTTGGAGCAATAAAGGAGAACTGGACGACATGTTTGGAGGAGTTTCTTCCGCCTTTTTAATGTCTCATAAACAGTTACATCATAAGTAGTCTCATCAACTAACCTGCATTTTATGAGGTAGATGAAGATGATACTGGTGATGACGGTGATGACGTAGACCACCAGGTACACCAGTGTAAATGTGGCTATCCTATCGGGTGAAGTCCAGCTGACGAATTCTAGGAATTAATGCATTATAGGATAGGATTGTCGGGTAATTCGCGAATAATTGTGCTGATATTATTGTTAATGTCTCATGATATGTTTCAAAAGGAAAACGAGCACTATGTAAACATTCCCAACCGATAGAAAATCTTTGATTCACTAACGGCAAAATCTAAATATATCGACTAAATACATCTTTTGGTGAAATTGATTAAGTAGAGTAATTAAAAACATCATGAGTTTGGTTACATCTCGTCGTGATGATGACAGTCATCCAATGACGGGCGTCATAAACTTACTGATATTGCATTGCTGCCCAATCCACCCAGAGAGGCACGCACCATCTGGACAGTGTCCTGTGTCGACCATGCATGGAAAAGAGGCGCAGAAGCAGCCGAACTCACAGTTTGGGCCATAACGACCAAACATGCAAACTTTGGAAAAGTTTCTTTAAATATTTTATTTCATGAATATGTACTTTAAAACTATTACTATCAGCAGAGGTACCCTGTGCTTTAAAGTACTTTAAAACTATTACTATCAGCAGAGGTACCCTGTACTGACAGCATTTTATCCAGTACCTGGGTATACGGAATAAGCCCTTCTGCCTCCACACTTCTTCTCCTTATCGTTACCACATGGTTCGCTGCAGGCCGAATGGGATATTGCTCCGTGTTTTCCATAAGTGTTTCCACAAAGGCA
>MPNW01000793.1:70134-78829 GCA_011800805.1 Hirudo medicinalis | reverse complement strand
AATAATAATGTAATTATTTGTATAATAATAATGTAATTATTTGTATAATAATAATGTAATTATTTTATAATAATAATGTAATTATTTGTATAATAATACTGCAATAATTTATTATAATAATGCTTTTGTGAATTACTAGTATTTGATAATTATAAGCTATTAATAGTTTGTAATATATATGGTCTTAATATGGTTTGTAATATATATGGTATTAATCATTGTTTATCTAAGTTGATAACTTCAATGTCATCTTTGATTTTTCAAATAATTGAAAACATTTTTCAATATTTATTCAATAAAGGCCCAAAAAAATATTGTGATATTTAAATTATGTTTTTTTACTCGCAAATACAAAATCAAACTTTTTGAATTTCAAAATAGTATTTTCAATTGTTGCTTCAAAACAGTGACTTTTTATAATTCACACAATAATAATTTACGTCATTTCATTTTGTAATTAGGTTAATAATAAAAAATAAAAATAATAATAATATTATTATTATTATACTATTATTATTATTATATTATATTATGTTATATTATTATATTATATTATTATATTATTATATTATATTATATTATTATTATTATTATTAAATCTCAAATTGAGATCAATTTTAAATTTTAAAACAAAATTATTATTTATTCTTCGCTTCCAGTGGTCATCAATCCTTCCATGATGACCTCGACCTTGAACTCCGACGCCAAGGTCAGATCTTTCGAGGCGGAGCAGAATTTAAAGTTGGCACACAAAACGAGTGCTTCGAACATCTTATCACCGATGACGCGCATGTCATCCCCTCGTTACTCATTCTCGTCGTCATCATCGTCATCATCGTCATCATTATCATCATCATCATCTTCGTCGTCCTCATCCACTTCATCGTGGAAGTCATTCTTGGCATCGCCTACGCCAACGTTTTCGAAGATTGAGAGACGATTTCAACAACAACAACAACACAACAATGTCAAAACTCAGCAACAGAAGAATCCACAACAGCAACAACACTCGAATACTGCCGCCAACTTGAAGAATGGCAGACCAAAGAACTGGAAAACCTACACACAGGATCATCATCATCAACAACATCGTCAACTCTCCCAATCATCGCCCGCGGGAAAACAATACCCTGTTTATCCGCCGTCATCGTCGTCGTTGTCGTCTTCTCCATCCTTATTTTTGGGAGGTCGAAAAAACAATGTCGACCTGAATAGAAGCAAATCGATCCACTCAAATAACCGGGTCAGAGGTCATCTGTCGGGTTCAACGAGATACCAACACCACAGGCAAGGTCACGTGGAGCGAGAATTTTCAATTTATTCGCCAGATGGCAGAAATCAAAGATCAAATGAGTGGCCGGAAGACGAGGATGACGATGATGATGACGACGTTGATGATGATGATGACGATGGAAAAGACGATAATGACGACGACGACGGTGATTACGTTGATCTTAACGCGAATGCTGATAGGTTGGAGTTTGACAGATACCTGTCATTGCACGGTCGGTTGGTCCAATAACTTGTTGATAAAACGACGGTGCTGATGACGATGTCGATACTGATGATGACATTTGCTTTTGCAGAACAACTTTTCAATGATGACAGCGACCTCCAGCACCACTACAATCATCATCACCATCTCCTCATCACCAGGAACAGACTCCAAACTATTGTCATCATCATCTGCCTTTCCGTTGCCTTGGCGACTCTGCTTGCTGCCACCATATTTGTCACGTGGCTGCGCTGCAGACGACGTCACAAATACGTCACCACAAGTAACACCGATGATGCCGACAAGAACCCCGTTAACCTTTTCAACCTCGACCATGGTCGAAGCCCGAAGCAGGTTAATCTTGCTTTGACCGAGTTGTCGCGGGAGGGCGTCACTAAAAACCTAAAATCGATCGACACACGAAGTTCCTCTCCTGAAGCTCAAGCACTGCTCTTCCAAGAAACTTCAGTCACTTTAAGAGATCACCTTCGCAACGGAGGGTTAACCATGGAACTTGACCCCTTCCTAACCTCTGACCCAATTAAATTCGCAGCCAATCAGGCGGAAGGTTGGACGAGGCGATCGGTAGATAAGGTCACATCGCAGGTCTTTGGATCCCCACATATCTTTAGGGCAGGAACGGTAGAGGAAAACCACTATACGAATCTCGGTGAACTCAGAAGTTCAAAGGTCAGTGCGGTACATCGGAGAGGTGAAAGCCTGCACGATCTTCTTCACCCCTACCCTAACATCTCTTCGTTGCCTGGCAACAGCAACATCAACACATACAACATCAATAACAACAAGAACAACTACAGTAATATTAACAATAACAATAATTTCTCAAGTAATAACCGTAATAGTTGTTATTATTACAAGCACAACTATGATCTCAAGGAAGTTCATTCAGAAAAATATTTTAATTACCAGTGACGATGACGACGATGTTGATTATTACGATTACGACGATGACGACGATGATTGCGATGGTGTTGATGATGACAACGACGATGATGGCAGTGATGATGACGATTACGACTTTCCAATGCGGTTCGTTGCAATGTCTTGTAGCTTAATATTTTGTGGAAACATGTATCTATGACATCATATCCTCTTGTTGATGACATACGACACTTGGTGGTTTATAGTTTGTGCTTTTGTCATTCATTTGTACGCTCCTCCATTCATTACATATGATGTGGAATCTGCATTTTTAACGATTATTATCGACTATTTACTATTACATGATAATATTATTATTTATTATTGTTAAAACTGCCATTGGTTACATAATCAATTTCAAAACTATTTATTTATTAATTATTTGGTTGTTAATAATTCATTATTCACAAGATGAATTCGTCGTTGTAGTCAATTCGCTTGCAATTTTAATTGCACAAATAAATTTTATTACGACGCCAGTTGCATTTTGTTGCACTTATTTTTATCTTATTTATTTTTGCGAAAATCAAATAAATTCAACGTTTATTTATTCTGAAAACGTGTGACGTCCGTCAATTGAAATTTTATTTTAGCTCCCTTGGCGGGGCTTTCATAGACAAGCTGTCAACATGGGCATCTATCCACCAACCTATCCATACAACCATCCACCCATCCACCCATCCACCTATCCATCCATCAACCCATCCATCCACCCATCCATCCACCCATCCATCCATCCACCCATCCATCCATCCACTCACCCATCCATCCATCCAGTTGGGTACATGGTATCGTCATAATGAGTTGATCTGACAGGAATAATTGGATGACGTCGTTAATTTCATTCGCGTCGCTAATGTACTTTTGTNTGATGATGATGATGATGATGATGATGATGATGATGATGATGATGATGATGATGATGATGATGATGATGATGATGGTGGTGGTGTTGATTCTGGTTGTGATGATGATGATGATGATGATGATGATGATGATGATGATAATAGTAGCGGTGGTGTGAGAAGGGATGATGACGATGATCGTTGGCAAGGCTCATAAGTATGAGGAATGAAATGTATGCGCTTGTGAGTATGTTTTCTTAAGTTGTTGGTTGAAGCCGTGGAGTCTTCCAGTTTTGTAAAGCTTGTGCACTGTAACATCATCAAGTACGACAAATTACGTAAATTACGAAATCATTACAGCTATAATATAATTATAATTATATATAATTTATAATTACACTTGAACGGATTCGAGCTTAAGTTGTTACAGCCATTGTTACATTTTGATCTCATTTACAAAGTGGACATCAACTCAACTTTACCAGACGAGGATGATCACATATTTTGACGGTTACTTGAGAATGTAAAGCTTGTCAAACCAATCGATTTTCATTCTTTTATTTGCATAAATAAACTTCATACAAATAAATGGTGTATTGTAAGAATTTGTAACCAATAAATTATAATCGCAAGTTATTATTAAGTTATAATATTAGTAATAATTACAATTGTGACATAACTGTTCGTTTGCAACTTGTACGGAGAGCCACTTTTATCAACTTGTGCAAGAACAAGAAACCACCAGGTTGTTGTTGATGTAGTTGTGAGTTGTTGTTCAAACTTTTCAAATCTTTTTCCTGCAAATATTTTAATTGCATAAATTTAATCCGAAGAAAATGCTTAAGTGTATAGGTGTTTAATAATAATAATAATAATAATATTAATAATATTAATAATAATAATAATATATAACTTTTAATTTTATTATTATGTAAACTAGTAGTTTGTATTATGCTTGTTTAAGCAGTATACATGTCCTAAAATGTATTTAGTTCATTGATTTTTTCTGCTAAGTTATTATTATTATTATTATTATTATTATTATTATTGCTGTTGTTAATATTATTATCATCATCAGCAGCAGCAGCATCATCATCATCATCATTATTATTATTATTATTATTATTGTTATTATTATTATTATTTCTATTATTATTATTAATATTATTATTATTATTATTATTATTATTTTATTATTATCATTACTCTTATTGTTATTATTATTATTATTAAATATTACTGAAATTGTTCTGGTCACTGATGTTTTAGTCTTTGTTTCAAATTGATCCCAGTGCAAGGTTTGAACGCAGGACCTTGAGGTTGATGTTCATCTGTTGTTTAAAAATCGAACTCAATAATACTGGCTGGAGTCATTTGTCAGCCGTTGAAGCCTTTGGAGGATGCATCATAAAAATAATTATTAAACTAATTATGATCATTATTATTTTTTTAATAATTATTTTTATTAAACTTTGTGAAATAATTTATCAATTCTGATAAGGTTTGTCATGTTTGATTCATAAATATCATAATTATTGCAGGCGATGTTAATGTTATTTGATATAGAATTTTTGTTATCATTTTAAGAGAATAATTTTTGTAAATTATGATAATTTAATATACTTAATGAAGATTTTTATGTTTTACTTGTAAATCTTGGTAAATAAACCTGTTTTTTACGCATTTAACTATGTACAGCACATCTTGACATTTGCAATGCAGAATATTTTCATTAAATTTTTATGCCTTTCGTGAGTGAGGATTTCGAATATTTTTTAAATCATATTTCGTGAAAATACATTTTCATGATTCACGCAAATGTTTGTTGAAATCAACAAAACCAACAACAGAAATTATGAGTTCGACGTCCTCTCCTGCAACGACGACTTTCAAAACGCCAGTCGCGACCACAGCGGCTGCAGGAATGCCGGGAAGGTCGTCATCATCATCATCATCATCTTCTGTGTCTTCTTCATCGTCGTCATCACCAAAGATATTCTGCAGAGCTCGCTCTAATTTTTCGACATCGTCATCATCGCCGTCGTCATTTGCATCGCCATCTTCGTCTTCATCACCTCGTCTCCATGGTTACAAGGCAGTGGAGGGAGAGGCCCCTAAAGCGGTCACGTCCAGTAATTCGCCTTCGTTGCCGTCAGAATCAACAGAAGCCGTCACCGCCACCGACGACTCCTCGCCTTGTAGTCCCCTGTCGCCACCACCGTACGATTTTCCGAGTGGAAAAGATAGTGAGGTCGTAAACACCGATCCTATCATGCCAACAACACAAGTGACGTCGGTTTCGAGCGATGTTGTTGTTTCGACAATGGGTAGTGATTCAAGAGTTGTTGTTGAAATGTCGTCAATCGAAGAACGTACGACAGTCGTCTCACCACTTTCGACCGCCTCTCCTTCTACGAGTACCGCAGCAAACACCAGCAGCAGGTCGTTGAATCCGCTCCACGAAGTCAGAACTCCCACACCAGAACTTCCTTTGTTCTCCCTAGAACCATGTTCATCCTTGTCGATGATCTGTGAATCGTCAATTTGCGCTTTTCCACAAAATACGTCGCCGATGACTGCAGCTGCCGATTTATGTGTCGCTACTACAACGGCGTCCGTCGCTCTAAACTGTGAAAAACTTTCGCCTGCAAGTACACGTGTAACTTCAACCATTGATGCAACTTTTCCGAGTGACACGACCTCAGATGCGATGACGACTTCAACCGCGATTGCCGTCGAGGATGTAGTTGATGCGGTTGATGCGGTCGATGCAGCAGTTGATGGAGCAGCTGACGATGCGCCTCTTGGCGTGGAAGGGAAACAAAAGGAACTCCTTCGATTCTACTTGGAGCAGTGCAATGCAACTTCTCAACTGGAAGATTCCGACAAGTTGCAGCAACTCGTGCAACAAATAGGGTGAGTTTTTGAGAGAATTTGTTACTAATAATTAATTGCAGCAACTCGTGCAACAAATAGGGTGAGTTTTTGAGAGAATTTGTTACTAATAATTAATTAGTATTAATTAATGTTAATAAATTCAAAATTATTTTATAATTGAAAACATCAAGTTATGGTTTAAATGATTTAAAACAAATCTTTGAAGATATCATTTGTCACTAAAATTGAAATTATTATTGTTGTTAGTGTTATCAGTTGTTCGTGATTAAGTTCCACATTTATGCTGCTTCGAGAGCTCTATCTCGACTGCTAATATTCGTTCTCAATTGCTTGTTGTTGCTCTTGTTGTTTTAGAAATTGTTTAGAAAATTATAAATTGCATTTTATTGAATAAATATTTGCTTCTAAAACAATCAACAAATGGAACATAAACAGGAATTATTATTCATAAACAATCAAACGAATGACTGAGTGAATGAAAAAATGAATGAACTTTTGAGTAATCACACTCGCTGTTTTTTAATATTTTATGTTAATTTATTTGCATTGAGAAAACATGCTATCTAAGTTTAAAATATACCAAACATGCATTTAGTTTGACAACAACAACATTTAATTATGAATATTTAATTATTAATATTTATTTATGAATAATAATTAGAGCAATTTAAAACCACGAGAAGAATAATCACTTATTTAATTGCTGGTGATGGCCTGAACACACATCCTCTCACTTTTAGCTTCCAATCTCTCTGGAGAAGAAAGAGAGATAGTTCGGCAAGTGAGTCATCAACTTGCCTCTCGAGTGAAGCTTATTCCTCGCTGCAGGAAGAATTGCAACAACATTACTACGATAACCTCAACAACAAGAACAACAGCAAAAGCCTCAAGAAACAACTTCACGGCTACACGGACGACAGTAGCAGCGACCACACCAGCGCTTGTTGGACGACAAGTCATTTCAAACAACATCAGCAGTCTGATCAAGAGAACTTGCTCAGAGATGCCAACTTAGAATCACAATCAGTCAAAAAACAACACGCACATCAACAACAAAAACACGACACACAACAACAGCAACAACAACAACAGCAACAACTATGGTTGCCCTATTGTTTTTCCAGCAACAAGTTTAACATAGGCAAGACCCACATCATCTTAGGTGACGAGCCATCTAGCGAGAGGAAGAGGAAATCAGTCGAACCGCCATTTGACGAAGACGGATCAACATCGTCTGCCTGGTTTCCTCAGGAAGAAAAGGAAGTCTCCACGATGTTGTTCAACAACAACCATTCGGACAGGAAATCTTCCAGGCAGAAAAAATGCGACTTCCGCGAATCAAACGACAAGAGCAGCAGCAACAACAACAGCAACAGCAACAACAGCAACAAAGAAAGTTTCGACGACTGCTTTGGCTACAAACTCGATAATTTTGCAACGAGATCAAGTTGTTGCTACAACAACAACACAGTCAGAAGTCGATCGTACGATTGTCGTCCCTCGCAACTAAAACAACTATCTGGAACGTTAGTAGCTCCGAGCGCCATCCACGCGGTCGGGAAGAGTTTGAGTATGTTCCTGGAATGTTGTGGAATCGATCCGTCAGTGAGGTTCAAGGCAAGGTCATCCAACATGACCCCTTCGAATCAGCTCATACCCAGTTCGAATTCTGCCTTTTCCCAGACGACAAAAACTGCCACAACGACAACCCCTCGTGTCATCGAATCGGGGTTTGCCTCAGGGTTCAAGAACAATATGTCATCCCTCGTAAGGGCAAAGAAAGGATCGGAAGGCATAGGAGCTGAACTTAACAGATCAAGAAACATTTTCCCCAAGAGGCGTGTCAGCAGTCCCATGGTTTTCTCTGAAAAAGCCATGTCTTTAATCAAACAACAACAAGTCCAACGACAGCAAAAACATCCATTTCAAGAAACGTCTTTGCTCCAATCCAGCACTGGAAGCTGGAATGAATCACGGAGCGAAGTATCTGGACGAAACAGGTTTGAATTAATGTCACCCAACAAACATCTGATCACTCCACAACTGAAAAGCCTTGCCGTATCTGTCGACCTAAAGACGTCCGATGTCTCAAAGTCTGCTTTCAGAAATACAACGAAAGGCATTTTAGTTCGTGACCAACAAATTCTTTTCAGCCACAAACCGTTAAACTCGGAAAGGAGTGAATCTTCCGTCAAAAACAAGATCCTGGAAGAAGATGGATGCAGTTCGAGGAAAGAAAACACTTCATTGTTTCCAAGGAGAATGACGAGACGTTCACAATTTCTTCGCTCACTGGAAGATCTCAGAACAAACAACTCCATTGTTCCTCAACCCTCTGAACCCCTCAAGAAATCATCGACAAGATTGCAAATTAGCTCAAACCCTCCCTCATCTAATGACCTCGACCCTCTCAAGTTCAAAGGTCAAACAACTCCAGAAACTCCGTCCCTGGAGATGCCTTCCTTCACAACTCAACTAACTCGAAAGTTCCCAACGATTACGTCCAGAAACGAGT
>MPNW01000793.1:37634-65134 GCA_011800805.1 Hirudo medicinalis | reverse complement strand
TCTGATTATTTATTTACATAAAATTATTATTATCATTATTATTAATATTATTATTATTATTATTATTATTTAAGGTAAAATTAGAATTGACCTCGCTTCAATAACAAATTAAAAGTGATGATGTTTTTAAACACTTTTATTGTGTAAGTATTTAACCTGTGATAAATGATTTTTTAACGGACTGTGTTTTTGGTTTTGAAATAAATTATAGATTAAAATTGAATAATTATTAATCGAAATGATTTTAATGCGCATAATTATTCTTTGTTTATTTTGATATGTTGTTTGAAATTATGAATTGAAAATTTGTTGTGAATCAATTGACCATCTCAACTCAAACTTTGCCACAAAATCATTTAAAGAAAGCTTTGTAAGGCAAAACTGACAAAATGTTTTATTGAATAATCACATTCACATTCACATTCACATTCACATCTGGTGAGCAAATCATATCAAAGTTTATTGGTGGACAATAAACACTGATGTGAATGACGTGTAACATAACTTGTGCTTGTTGAGCACATTATTGATCAACACTTATTTTTAATGATTTTTATTAATGTTGCTGTTGTTGTTGTTGTTGTTGTTGTTGTTGTTGTTGTTGTTGTTGTTGTTGATGTTGCTGTTGTGCTATCGTTTGCTAGCGATATTTGCAAACTCGCTAAAACATCATCAATAATAAAATCATAATCACTATTATTATTGTCATTGTTATTATTATTATCATTATTATTAGTAGTAGTATTAATATTATTGTTGTTATTATTTTTATTATTCACAGCGTTTTATAACACCTTCAGTCTGTTTAATGCCAATTATAATGAAGGCGTCGCAAAATAAAAAATACATCTCTTTTATTTTTACAAACACGAATCAAAACGCCCACGAATACTTGCGCTAGAAAGGCACTATTTTCTGACGCGGAGCGAGCAACAGAAGGATAGTTGTGAGGCTTTACCGTACTTTCCACCAACTGGAGCTGGAAAATAGCGCGAAGCAAGTTGCAGGTTCCCGTAGCAGTTCAGATCCGAGGTCTGAAGTAACAAAGACTTGGAACGGCTTGTAACGGGATCGCTCATAAAACGAATAATTAATTCTCTTAATTATTATAATCAATTTGCTGAATAATAATAATAATAATAAACTTCCAAGTATTAATTTGGAATTTAAATAAATGTAAGATTGGTAATTAGTAATTAAGTACAACTACGTAGCAAGAAGAAAGTCGATCTCATCCGCGTTGAGTCGATCGGAGTATCAAGTGAGGAGATGCTCGGAATTTATTTGATTTCTTGAATTAATTTAATATTCTCTTGTAATAAATGTTAAGTCATTAATATATATACCAATAAATATTACAATTACATTGTAATACTTATTTTATCTCTGGAATTATGAATGGGTGCGTTTATTTTTACAATGAAAACATCACAATTCTCCTGATAACGTTTAAATGACTTGTAGAACTGATTTAGTTATTACGTAACTGCGTTATCACTTCTGAGAGATTATTAATAATGCATTTCGATTTAAAGAAGGGTTAATAAAATGATTATTAAAAATATTTTTTATCACCGCAATAATTGGTCATGAATTATATTATTAATTGGTCATGAATTATATTAAGTGGTTTTAAATTATATTATTAATTGTTTATTATGATTTAAAAGCATCACTTTATTACATCACAGGCCGTTACCCTGCTTAGACAAAGAACTTTCATCTCCAATCAAAACAAGTCACTGGACTTCTACCTCACAATCCCCAGCAGTTCAAACCAATCAAATTTCAGGCCAGGTTTCCTCTCCTCCCATCTGTGACCTCGAAAGGTCAAAAGATTTCGGTAAGGTCTCCTGCAAGTCAAAGCTGATTGTCTGCCTTCCAATTGGCTCGGGATTGAGAGAAGGTTTTTCCAGTTTAAAGGGATCCACCACCCAGGTTCAGTCGAGTGGCAACGTAGCAAGAGGGGATTTCCAAGAAGACAAGTGCAACAATTACTCCAACGACAACAGCAAACAGAGCCAGCAACAAAAAGAGGAAGAGAACAACAACAACATCAACAACAGGATTTCAACTGCTGGACACTCAAATCAGAATCCAACGTACCTGTCTGCTTCTGATGAAGACGTATCAGGTGAGTGAATGTTGCACTAGCAGACGAAAGACTCAACAATGTTCCTTTTTCAATTTTTAAGGATTAAAATTAAAGGAATTAAAATGGATGGAAGCGTTGGATTTTTATGAAATCCCACTTTAATTTGACAAAACAAGGAGTTCTAGACTATTTGAGATGTTTGATACACTTTTAGTCTCACAGTTTTCTTATATTTCATTTAGTCTGCTTTTAAGATTAATGTTTAAATGATTTCAATGAGATTTATTTTTTTATAATTTAACAAATAAGTAATTAAATAAAAAACTTGGTCCACATTTTCTGAAGGAATTTCCGCAATAGACGATTGGTCAAAGAAATCCATGGAAATGCAACACGTTCCAAAGATACAGGTTCCTTAAAATGACTTTATACAAAATACAAAATACAAAATACAAAATACAGAATACAAAATACAGAATACAAATTACAAAATACAGAATACAAATTACAAAATACAGTATACAGAATACAAAATACATAATACAGAATACAGAAATTATTGATTTTGCTCTTATTTAGTCGCTGCTGAAATTCAAAAGTTCATTTTAAATTCTTTATTTCAAATGATCACAATATTTTTTAATTGTTATTTACATGAAAATTAGAAGGTGAATTGAAATTGTTTTTTTTTTATTTATTTATTGTGTTATTTATAATTAATAATTTAAACAAATATATTTGGAAGACGTAATTCTAAAAAGACTTGTTAATAACGGCAGACAAGTCCATGTCCCGATTCTCTGGCAGCCCAAAAGACCTTTACCCCCTTTATCAGGAGAGGAATTCCAATCGAAGAAGAAGGTCACCTAACCACAGAGGATGCTTTCAGGAGAGCAAGTACCAGTTCAGAAGCCAACTATGTGTCTGGATGGACTGACCGAGTCCCTGAGGAATTCAGGCCCGCTACTGGAAAAGATAATCTTCCCTCGTTTGCCAGTCCACAAACTAGCAGAAGACCTGTTCATATTTCCAGAACTCCTGAAATGAAAGTGGAAAAAAAGAGCACCCCGTGGGAGTTGAGGACGGGACCCAAGAGTCCATCTGGTGCCGAAGCGATTCTGGTGTCTGTCGATAAGACAGCAACGAGGCCGAGATCGACTTTGTTTTCTGAAATCAGGAAGAGCGTCTTCGGTGCAGGCCATCAGACAAATCCTCAGGTTCTTGAGGAACTCCATCGCTACAAGCAAAGGTTTCAGAAGGAGAAACTGGAAAAAACCACCAACGAAGGACCAAACAGCGATCCTTCAGAGTTCTCGGTAGGAAATCTCCACTCTGAACTTGAAATCTTTCCTCCAGTTTCTACATTCGGTGCTGGGCACATTTCACAAAAGTTTCCTGCTGAGGAAACGTCACAACCTTCGATTCAATCAACCTTCCCGCGAGGAAAATATTCTGAATCCAAAACTCCTGCAACTTTCTCTCAAACCTCTTCCAAAAAGAAAGATTCTCCGGATGCCAACTTGACGCCTCCTTCGATGGGCGTTTTTGAATTTATTCCAGTGGGCGATAAAAAATGGGCACAAGAGATGAAACCAGAGAAACCGAATACAGCCCCTCAAACAACTCTGAAATCCTCTGGCATGACAGTTCCAAGAGGTACCAATGTTCAAGAGCCCCAAAAGGTTGGTCAAGTCTGCAGTGTTGTAGCCGACGCAAGCGAACCTCCAAAAACTCAAGTGATAAACCAAAAGATCATCTGCACGAATGCCAAGGGTCTCCCAAAGTTGTCGAGGATCGACTGGGCCAAGAAACGATTCTTCGAAGACAGCAAGTTCAGCCTTGAATCGCTGACGCAAAGTTTGGCTTCATTTGAAGCGGAACCAGCATCACTGAATTCTTCGGTCGACAACAAAGAAGTTAATGCCGAAGTGGCCTCCATTTCGTCAGAGCGCTCCGTAGATGTTTCAGAGGACGTGAAAAGTATTTCACCATCAAAAAACGAGGCTATAAATAAGAAAGAAGCTGTTGATAAATCGATGACTCAACCGTTTCAAGAAAAATTGGAGCCACCGAGCGTTGCCAGAGTCCTCAGAATCTCCCCCACACCACTCAAACTCCACAGACTCGAGAAAGTTACTTTATCGGTTTCAAGTCCCAAGGCTAAACTCTCGACTCCAAATAATTTCCAATCACAGCCTTCTTCCGACCAAGCACCCAAATTAACCGCACCTGATGATCTTAATGCATCTCATGGGATGAAAAATATCCCAGCCAACATTTTGTTATCTTCTCGCGATTCTACTGATCAGCTTCCGACTCAAAAAATGATCTCATCACGTGATGAAGGTGTTACAAATGTGTCTTCATGGTCTGAGGAGGCAACCCAAGTTATTCAGAGTGTGGACTCCAACAAATTTACAGTTGATCAAGCAACATCTGAACCTGTCCAGACTGAAGTTTCACAAAAGGATAAAATCAACAAGGTAGATTCTCCAAAAAGTTCCATGACCGCAGTGCAAGACGCCAAACCCCAGGATAGCCTTAAAACACCGTGTGTGAACAAGCAGACGGATGTCAGCAACAATCAACCATCTTCTGGAATAGACAAAACCACGAAGTTCATTCAAACCACTGTGAAGCCAGTTGATTTGGGTCTCTCGTTTGCAGATCGTAAAGGAATTCGACCGCTATCTTTGGTTGAAGAAAAAGAACTCACCCTCAGAATTCAATCCCAGGCAAGGGGAGAAGATGTGGAACCTAAAAGAGAGTCCCTGGAACCATCCCCATGGTCACAACCCTTGGGTTCCTTGGTTCCGATACAGACAGTTACTAAGTTGACATCATCCAATATGTTAAAAATAACGTCAGTAACACGTGGACAACCCCCTCAATTAGTATCTACTATTGTCCAGTCGGGTCGGCCCTGCCCGGAGCTCAAAGGGCAGATTGATGTTTCATCTAAATACGAAAGCGCACTGCAATCCCCTATGACAGAAACTACTACTGCCCAACAAACTCCTCCAAGGACAAGTCAAGCTGAACAGAAAAGATCTACTGAGTTTACACCTTCTCAGGAAATTGTGCAGACACGACCGATTCAAACGAACCAAATGCAGCTTCAGAAAGCCAAACTCTTCACTGGAGTTGAAGGTCAGCATCAGATTTCTTCAGTTCCAAGAACAGTTGCAAGTGAATCAGTTGGCTCTCCTCCAAGTTCTGATAAACATCAGAAAGATGACTCCAGTTGCAGCATCCCCAAGAAAGATCCGCACACATATCAATCAAGACAGCAGGCGTTTACTCAAGAGGCGCCAAAAGTCAAATCGTCGACTTATGCTCATGGTCCAAAAATATCTTTTGCCTCTTTGAAGGCAGCTGGGAAAGTCCCCAACAAATCGGCCTTCCGTGAGGAAAGTTACACCTACCCAGGAGGGTACGTGAGGGGGGAATATTATGACTTGGGCCCAGAGTTTCAGTCTGAGAGACATGTGTCTGATTTTCAGAGTTTTAAGACTGCAAAGGAAGAAGAATACAATGCCATCCCCTCCACTGCTTCTGTAGAATCGCTGTGGGCACAGTCTTCCACAGTTGCTACCACAATAATTCCTGAAGTTCAGCCTCAGATTTCCAAATTAACCAATTATGGATCGCCATCGCTTGATTCATGTGGTGGAAAAACTCAGCAGTCTTTCTCACCACTTTCACCTTTAGTTGGAACTTCCTCTACAACTACAACTACAGCAGGCCTCGCAACAACTCGCAATGTGCAAACTTCTCCAAACAAACTCCAAGGCGCAAGAGATAAACATGGAAATGGTCAAACAACGACAAGAAGGAGTTTGGAAAGTCCAAAAATTTCAGAAACGATTTCCCAGTTCACTAAACAAGGCAAAATAACTTCACAAGAGTCTACGCCATCAACATGCCAAACAACTGATGATAGTTCGGCAAACAGAATGTTTTTTCTTGCAACCGCATTGCAAGACAGACAAGAGTCTTGCGGTCGATACGAAATAAAACAGCAACAGTTTCAGGATCAACAACAATTACAAGAACAACTAAAACTACAATTTCAACATCAAAGTCTGAATAAGGAGCAGCAGCAGGGATCATCGCCGGAACAACATCCAAGAAAATCCGAAGTCCTCAAACCAGTTCATGTTCAGAAGATCTCAGTTTCTTCAAGTCAAATGAAAATCTCGACTGACCTCCCAATAAACCAGCAGAAAGCAATTCATGTGACTTCAACAGTTAAGAGAACAACTCAAGAAGAGGACGTTCGGACATCAAAAAATGTCGAAGTTGAAACGAAAGAATCATCACGAGGTGGAGCGGTCGCAAGCGCGAAAGAATTCGACGTCACAAAAGAAAGTTCAAACCTCCTAAAACGAGAAATGGAAGAGGAGTTTTCCAGGCTAAAAATAGAAGAAGATTCAACTCCAAAAAGAAGAGATGCTCCTGTCAAGGAAGTGACTGAAACTCCTTCAACAACTCCACCACGTCCGATTGCTGAACATGAAACTTCTTTTGACCAATCAAAAGAAAAGGATATCTCGAAGCAAGTGAGTGCGATCAGAGAATCTCCGAAGACATTTCAACAACAACAACAACAACAACAACAACAACAACTACAACTACAACAACAATTGGAAAAGCAAGAAACTCCAGAATCTCAACAACCACAAATTAAACAAGAACAACATCCGCAACAAATGAATCAAGATGCGAAACCTGAACATCAGCCTGACCTCCATCCTCAACAACTACAAACAACAGAAGAGCCATCCCAGCAGTCACCCACGCCTGACAGTACCAGCCCTGAAGCACAGGATTCAGAACGTGTCCCCAAACGTGTGACCCTCTCAAAATCCGCCTTGGAGTTTATCGATTCCAGTAAATCTTCTTCAGAATTAGCGAATCTCCTGGCAGAGAAGCGCTTGTCAGCAGACGACTTGATCAGAGAAAGTGGCAAGCAGAATATCGGTTTCAAGGTCAATCACCTGATGGCAGTTCTGGAGAAACAGGGCAGCTATGCGGCAGCCCTGAGCAACCAAAAGAAGGCCCTCAATCAGAGAGGCACAGCCGTCGAGAGCGGACAACGGGTCAAGGAGCAACTACAGCAACTGAAAAGTCCTAACCCAACGACCAGCGACATTAAAAAGTCTCCGAAGCCGCTGAGGAAGCCTCAGCCTCTTCTCTCGAGATCGAAGACTGTTGACGACCCTCACGTCACCCAACATTTCAGCTTCGGCGCTGACCCAGACTTTGAACTCTACTTGAAGTCGAGGAAGGAAAGATTTTCGCCGTCCACTGACGATGAGGCTTCGAGGGCCAAAGAATCAGAGAAGTCAGTTTGGAGACAACATTGCGTTGATCATAAGTTATGAATATGTGGAATACAAATGTTATTAAATCACATAAATATAAAACTATCATCTTTATTATTATAATTTATAATATTTTATAAAAAAATAAAGATTAATAATCATTTATTTATAATAATGTTATTTATAATCCTTGATAAAATGATAAAAAAAAATAAATTAAAATAAAAACATCAACTCAGACTCAAGGACAAGATCGGAGGTATGGGTGATGTGACGGTGCCAATGTCTGAAAGGATCAAGAACATGGAAATCCTTGTTGGAGGCTCCTTCTTCTCTGCCCTTCGAGACAAGGCTCTTTCGTCTAAGTAAGTAATTACCTAATTACGTAATCAATTGATTATTTGTAAAAATATTGTATTTGAAATGTTTTGCTGACAGTGAAGGTTCTTCGACAAAGCCCGAAGATCAGATTCCTCAGTCCTTGCAAGCCAGCTTTGACGTCATCAGTGACGTCACAGTCGGAGACAAAAGGCGGGATTTTGGAAAATTGAAGGAACAAGCCATGGAAACGAGAAGGTGATGGTTACGACAACAACAACAATAATAACTTACAACAACAATAATAATAACTAACAACAACAATAATAATAATAACTTACAATAACAATATTAATAACTTACAACAACAATAATAATAACTTACAACAACAATAATAGTAATTCTTTCATTTGTGTTTTATTCCAAGTTATATTCGAGTGATAAGAGTGAAAGATTATTAAAGAAAAAACAAAAATGAAAAATAAATTCAACTTTGTTCATTTTAATAATTTATCTGCAAAATAAACCAATCAACGAATTCTAATGCCTTATGCAGAAGCATTCAACAACAACAACAACAACAACAACAACAACAGAGACAACGCCAAGCAGAAGACAACACGTCGCTGTCCCAAGTGACCGCCCAACAACAACAGCAACAACCACACACTTTGGAACGAGAGCAAGACGTTAGCTACCAACAACAACATTTTAAACGTGATGAGCCTGTACAACTGCTATATTCTTCGGCCTATCACGGCGACATGTACAATCAGAGATCAAGTGATTACCAACAACAAGAACAAGAAGCTAACCAGGCGGGAGAAGAATATTATCAGCAACAACAACAACAACAACAACATTACCATCGACAACGACAAAGGGAACGCTACCGCCAGCCATACCCAGAACAACAACAACAACAGTTGTCCTCCTACGAATCGGCCGAACTCTTTACTTCAACTTTAAAAGATTTACCGCCTCAAGGGTTGTCCCTCGGCAGACGTGGTGCTGGAAAGACCAGATCTCAGACAGACGTGCATGGAACGGTTACCATGAGAACGTCTCCAGCAACAACAGCAACAACTCCACAACGTCGAAGTCTGTGCACGAAATTTGATAGCGACGACGAGTTCGATAAATTGGTGGAGATTAATTACCAGCAGTTAGTTGAACCTCAACAGCAACAACAACAACAACAACAATATTATTATCAACAAGAACCCTTGCCACAATACTATCAACAGCCAGTTCAATATCCGGCCCAGCAGTACCAACAACAGGCTTTGCTACAGCAGCACTATGAACAGCCTCCTCCTGTTGAACAACAACAACAACAACAACGTTTGGATCCTCGCCAATACATTCAGAAATACCGTGAAAGGCATCACAGCCCATCCTCCTACCCAAGAGAACCTCGTCACCAGCACCAACCACAACGACAACAACAACAACTACAGCCACAACAACCACAACAACCACAGCAACAACAACAACAACAACAGCCACAACAACAACAATCACCTCCTCAACAACAACTGCTTCAACAGCAAAAACCTCAAATCGACCCGAGCGAAGAGATAGCTGCAGGCTCCGTGATCGACCTGGTCAGTCAGTGGGATGCAGCCATCGAGCAGAAGCTGCTCCGACAGCAGCAGCTGCAAATCGCTCAGTCGCACAGTGCTTCTCCCAACTTCAACGTCAACGCGAGCGGAAACGTTTCCGGTAGAAGTCCAACTTCCGCCTCGCAGAAGCAGACGACTTCTGGTGACGGCAGGTGTCCGGCGGGAACAACAACTTCCGGTCAAAGAGCAGCTCCTCCTCCTCCTCCTCCTCCTCCTCCAACTTCCGCTGCTCGACGTGTGAGCATCGAAGATGCTGCAACAGGAGACGAGTTGACCAAGTTCGACCTCCATCTTTTCCGAAGCTGTTGACAAGAATAATTATTAATTTGTCGATTATGTTTGTTATTATTATTATTATTATGTTCAATATGTTTCATTCATAAATTATAATGGTTTAATTTAATTTTATTTATTATTTTTATTTTCAACAAATCCATCGACTATAAACACAAATTTGTCTCAGTCTCAATTAAATAGATTTTATTAAAGCCAATATTTTATTACAGCGCAATTGATAATTATGTTCTTGATAGACTGATAATTATGTTCTTGATAATTATGTTCTTGATAGACTGATAATTATGTTCTTGATAATTATGTTCTTGATAGACTGATAATTATGTTCTTGATAATTATGTTCTTGATAGACTGAGCATCTCAGAAAAGATGAAAATCTTTTCAATAGAGGCTGAAAAACAACGGAGAAAAGCAAACGCCGGAAGGAGCAGACGCCATGACAGTCGTTATCAAACGCAGGTTTTTGAGACATAATTATTTTTAATTAGCATAATTATCAATTAAGACGGTGTGAATCATATGAATGTGACTTAAATCGTAATGTCTATCTCTGTTAATATTTATTATTATTTTATTATTTATTATCATTTATAATTTATTTTTATTATTTATTATTTAATATTTATTATTATAATATTCTTACTTCTCAGCCTGTGACTTGGGGAGAAGTGGAAAGCGCCCAAAGTCACGTGAGAGAATCGTCCAATCAGAGGACTGGTAGCAGAATGACGTCATACGAGAGACATGACGAGCAGGAGGAAGAACTCGATGGTTTATGATTTTACAAATTAATAATAGTGTAATAAAATTATACTAATAATAGCAATTAATAATAGCATAATAAAAAAACAAATCGAAAAACCATTCAAATAGTTAACTTTAGAACCTGCAGTAGTTTCTCCATTCACGATAAACAACAACAGTAGCGGCAACTGCATACAACAACAACAACAACAATTGATGCCAGTAAATATCATTGTCGATTATAATTTATTTTAATTTATGCAGAGCCAATAGCAGAGAGGGACTACGTGTACTTCGGTGATTGCTGATTGCAAAGAAAAGTTAAAAAAATTACTTTAACTATTTAATAAAATTATTATTAATAATATTATTGTTATTATTATTGTTATGTATTTTATTATTTGCGCTTAACAACATTAATTTTAGTCATGGGTGTTCCACTTCATTCGATAGCATTGGCATTTTAATCTGCATGACATCCATTTTGAACGCTTCTTTCAATTATGACATTGCCCGTTTCCGTACAATTTTTCAAAGTTACATTACAAATAAAAGTGATAATAAATATTCATGTTATTCTTTAATAAAATTAATAATATTATTATTAATTAATTACTAATTTGTTGGCTGATCGTAATCTTACTAACATTATCACACAACATTTCAACGACACTAATTATTATAATCATTAATAATATTTTAATTGTTATTAACATTTTTGTTATTATTGTTGTTGTTGATGTTGTTACATAATTACATAACTTATTCACGTAGGTGTTGTATCAATTTCCTTCTTAGAGCATCTTTTCGCCTTCGATTGGTGATTTTTGAGCTTTCAACGACAACAACAAACTTCAAACATGGATTGTTTTGTTTCTCACAAACATTTTAAAATCATTCACAACGACAACGTTAAATCCTCCACTAAATGTCATTTCGTTAACAACAACAACAACAACAACAACAACAACAACGCAAATATAAATATTCCTGAAGTAATAATAAATAATAAACTTCCCGAGCGAAATCAGAATTAATTATTGATAAGAAAATATTTTTGACTCAAACTTCGTAAAGAAAGTTTGTAACCTCTCACGATATATCATCCCGACATCGGCACAACTGAAGGCTTATAATGCAAAGATTGCAGAGGACCAAATTCGTGTGAATCAAAACATTTTGGTTAAAAAATAAATCCCCAATAAATTGATTTATCGCAATAATCCCATATTTACAATAAATATTTACAATACGTAATCATTAAACGATGTCCATAATGTGCAGGCCACTTCTGAAATCTGCAGGTGGTCGTGTAATGGTAATGTGCAATGATTGATTTGTACAAGAATGTAACTTTACATCCAATGTAACTTTACATCGTACATTCAATTACAGCAATGTTTGGGTTTCTATGCCTCAGTTTGTCTTGACAGCAGCTGGAAAAAAGGAGAAAATATTTGAAAATAGCAACAAAGTTTCAGTTATTCAAATGATATAATAATTTACAATTTGTAACTTATGTAATTATAATTTTTACCACTTAATTTACTTAGAATTAATTGTTATTTTATAAATTGATGACATAAAGTGATTGTTGTTGTCATTAATGTTGTTGTCGATCAACACTCACATTCCTCATTCTCTCCATCCTTTTGAATAATCTCATCCTGAGGGTGATGATGTCAGAGGTCAGCTTGCAATGACCTCCAACTTCTGACCTGTGAAGATTTGAACTCTTACCTTTACCCTTTTGGCTCACCGTTAACCCCAGAAGCTCCTATTGTAATGTTAATAGTGTTATACTCGTTGATATTTATTTTCATTCATTAAATTAAATCAATAATTAAATTAAGAATTCAATTTAAAAATTTGATAACGATTTTTAAAATAATTCAACTATTACTTTAATTATTAGTTTTTAAATTCTTATTAATAAACAAATTACACATTCGTTAACTAATTAGTAACTGTTGTTGGTCATGAAAAGACACAACAAACCTTCAACTCAAAGACATCTTCCGCCTTAACTTCGACACTGCGATTGTTGCTGTTGTTGTTTTTGACGTGATTATCGTTACTGTTGTCGTTGTTGGCGTTATTATTGTTGGTGTTATCATTAACATGGTCGTTAGGGTTGCTGCTGTTGTTGACAGTTGATTCGATGAATGACGTTTCGATTTGGTTTCGACTGTTGCTGTCGTCGTCACTGACGTCGTCATCCTCGCCCCTGTGCACCTGGACAGACACCGGCATCAACTCCATCTTTGTGTCAGACGCATTTGACTTGAATCGATTGCTCTCAAGACCAACGCTCGGATTGTCTTGTCTCGTCCGGCTGTTATCATTCCTTTTTATGAACCTTCCTTTGAGATTTTGACCTTTGATCTGACTTGAACTTCCTGCCCCCGACCTTGATGTGGTTGAACTTGCCAGGGTCGAGCCCAAAAACGAGCGAGAGGTCATTCGCCCCTCACCTCCGAAAAAATCGTCGTCCATGATGAACTGCAACCGTGCATCGTTTTCCGACATTGAAGTGAAGATGGGGTTTCGATGGAGACTGCTGGATCTGACGGAGGATACGACATAAGGCTGAGGTTCAGGTGGAAAGAAGTGGGAAGCAGCACTACTGGAAGAAAGACTGCGCTCTGAGATTCGACTGGTGGCGGCGAGGTCTTTGGAAATTTTCAACTTCTTGAAGAAGCTCCTCTTGGTGATTTGGATGGAGGTGCTGTTGCTGCTGAGGCTGCTGCTTCCACCTTGGGAGCGACTGGATCCAGTTCCGCTGTCGGCGATTGGAGTCTTTTTGTTTTTCCTTTTCTTCTTGCGTCCCTTTCCCAGCTCCTTCATGAGCCTGTCCATCGACTTTCCAACTTCAGCTTCTCCTTCGCTCGCTTGGATCGAAACTTCATTCGTCGTTGTGAAGAAGGACTCAGGCTGAACCGATTCTTCCGGCATGGGGCCTCTGAAAATGTCCCTCACGGACCTGCGGTTCCTATGAAGTTTGTCCACTTGGAAGCGACTTCCTGAGTCGCTGTTAGACTCTAAAGACCCGAGGGTGCCGTTGCCCCGCCAAACCAGGGTACCGCCCATGGTGCTGCCAGTCAAGCTGCCTGGAGAGTTGTACGAGGTTTGGGGTGGACTGAAGACCCCATGGACATTTCCTCGAAGGTGGTTTTGTCCGCTGGCAGAAGATTTTTTGCACCTCACGCGAACAATGGTAATTAACAGGAGAATGACGACAATTACCAACGCCACTGTGATTCCAACGATGAGTGCCACGGAGTTATCTGCAAATGTTGGTGAAGAAATTTAGTGATAGTACTTTTAATATCACTGATTAATTGTTGAGTGACTCATTTGAACGAATGTCATCAGTCAAACACCACTGATAGGCTCTAATGAAAAATCTCCCTTTGACAATGTCAATTCACAATATCAATCACATCACCACAAAATTACATCAAAGTTATAATCAATGAAAAGGTTGAAAAATATAAATTCCAAACATATAATATCATGTCATGACTCACCCTTTGTTTCTCCATTACCCAGTGAAGCACCTTTAATTAAGTATTTAAGTTACCAATTAGTTACTCAAATACAGGTTTAATATTTATTATTAAATATGATTTCATTTAAAATAACTAATGTATTTATTTAATTTCTACATTATTGAGGTAAATAGTAATTTTTTTTTCCAAACAAGCTCTATGTACTAATAAATCTAAGCCCATTTCTATTCAGAAGATGGCGTTCCTGTCGAAACCTGTTGATTCATTCATTCGTTCGTTCGTTCGTTCATTCATTCGTTCATTCGTTCGTTCGTTTTTTCGTTCATTCATTAGCTCATTCCTTCGTTCGTTCATTCATTCGTTCATTCATTCGTTCATTCGTTCATTCGTTTATTCGTTCATTCGTTCGTTCGTTCGTTCGTTAGTTCGTTCGTTCGTTCGTTCATTCATTCATTCATTCATTTATACATAGAAATACAAACTGCTCACAAAAGTCTTGCACAGCCTTGTTCTCTAAGCTGTTTTCACACGTGTAGAATGCATTCCTATCAAGGGACATGTTGAGGTCCTTCAGAAATGCATCTATCAACGCGTCTATGAAGCTGCTGCCGTAAGGAGAGAATTGGTCGTTGTTGCTGTTGTTGTTGCTGTTTAGGAGGAGGTCGAACTGAGCAACAACACTCCCGTTCGAGTAGCGAATCCCTTTCGTGCCGTTTTGAATCCTGCTTTGTCGTTGCGTTTGTTGCCGGACTGTCTTCAGGAACTGTTCAGGATGGTTAATGGTGTTGTTGTTGTTGTTGTCAGTGACATTAAAGTCATGATGTGATGAATGCTTCTCTTATCCGCACTTCATCGCTAAGGAACTATAGTTGCTTTCTGGCAGCAAAACTTTATATCGCTGGCTCATGTCGTATTGTGATGTAATCGCGATTCAAATCACATACAATTCATACAATGTTGTATCGCAATTTAAATGTTTAATATCAATAACTGATATTTGTGGTAATTAGTATCAGTAATTGATATTTATGATAATTAGTATCAATAACTGATATTTGTGATAATTAGAAAGTAAAATAAAATTGTTCCACAACACTAACAACAAAACCATTGTTTTACGTAATGGGTTGAATAATGAATAATTAATTAACTATCACGAATGAATAATGAATCGTGAAATAATGAACAATATATGATGAATTATCATGAATAAATAATGAACTGACCACGTCATGCAAACCACTCGACAAACTGAAATACTCCGATGTCGTCACATTTTCCAACTCGGTGCTAAACTCCATGTTTGTTGCCCTCAGTCTGAACGGAAGCCTCATTGCGTTAAGTCCTGTTGGAGATATTATTATTATTATTATTATTATTATTATTATTACTATTATTACTATTATTATTATTATTACTATTATTATTATTATTACTATTGTTATTATTATTACTATTATTATTATTATTACTATTATTATTATTATTATTATTATTACTATTATTGTTACTATTGTTGTTGTTGATGTTATTTTTGTTGTTGTTATTGTTGTTGTTTTTATCAGTTACTACGGGAATTGTTAAAGCATCAGTTTCATTTAGTGTTCACTCGCCTCCAGAAATGGTTGTCATGACAACAAACGACTCCGTCGTTGGCAGGGATGTGCTGTTGCTGGTAGCACTCGAAGTTTTGATCGTCGTTTGAGTTGACGATGATGATGGTGATGGTGATGATGATGATGATGGTGATGGTGATGATGATGATGATGATGATGGTGATGGTGATGATGATGATGATGGTGATGGTGATGATAATACTGTCGTAGCTGAAGAAATCGCTGCATCAGTTGTTGTTGTGTTCATTCCTGTCGTCTGAGATGTTGCTGTTGTTGCTTTTGTTAGAATTCTTGTCGTTGACTTTCCATTCGTGGTAGTTGCATTTGCTTCAGTTGCCTTCTCAGCGGACGTACTTGTTGATGTTGTTGTCCTGTTGTCGACTGCAGTCACTGTTGTTGTTCCAGTTGTCGGAGCTGTTGATTGAGTGAGTGTCGTTGCCTTTGTTGAGAGGTTGTTTTTGGAGGTAGTTGTTGGATGAGCTGTTGACGTAGTTGTTGATGAAGTTGTTGGTGTTGATGTAGTTGTTGATGTTGATGTAGTTTGGTGATCGGCTCGGGCGCTAGGTTGGTAAAGGTGGTGCGGTACTCTAGCGTCTCGCCGGGTTTGGCGGAGTTGCTGGTAGTCCAGCTTTCGTGGCTCGGGCCTATGAGCGCGTCGGCCGTGACGTTGCGCACTTCTTTGTACAGGCGCAGGGCTTGGCCGCTGACTTGGGTGTGGTCGCGGTTGGTCAGCGTCTCGCTGCGCGGCGCGGCGTTGGCCCAGTTCAGGGTCGCTTGCAANGGTGTTGATGTAGTTGTTGATGTTGATGTAGTTGTTGGTGTTGATGTAATTGTTGATGTCGATGTTGTTGTAATTGTTGGTGTTGATGTAGTTGTTGATGTAATTGTTGGTGTTGATGTAGTTGTTGATGTTGTTGTAATTGTTGGTGTTGATGTAGTTGCTGATGTAATTGTTGGTGTTGATGTAGTTGTTGATGTTGTTGTAATTGTTGGTGTTGATGTAGTTGTTGATGTTGATGTAGTTGTTGGTGTTGATGTAATTGTTGATGTTGATGTAGTTGTTGATGTTGATGTAGTTATTGGTGTTGATGTAGTTGTTGATGTTGTTGTAATTGTTGGTGTTGATGTAGTTGTTGGTGTTGATGTAATTGTTGGTGTTGATGTAGTTGTTGATGTAATTGTTGGTGTTGATGTAGTTGTTGATGTTGATGTAGTTGTTGGCGTTGATGTAGTTGTTGGTGTTGATGTAGTTGTTGATGTTGATGTAGTTGTTGGTGTTGATGTAATTGTTGATGTCGATGTTGTTGTAATTGTTGGTGTTGATGTAGTTGTTGATGTAATTGTTGGTGTTGATGTAGTTGTTGNGATTTCATTTGATGATTCCCGGTCAGGTCAGAGACTGTAGTTGTTGATGTTGATGTAGTTGTTGGCGTTGATGTAATTGTTGATGTTGATGTAGTTGTTGATGTTGATGTAGTTATTGGTGTTGATGTAGTTGTTGATGTTGTTGTAATTGTTGGTGTTGATGTAGTTGTTGATGTTGATGTAGTTGTTGGTGTTGATGTAACTGTTCGTGTTGATGTAGTTGTTAATGTTGATGTAGTTGTAGCTGTGGGCGTCGTGGATTTTGTTTTCTTTTGTGATAGGCTGATTTTTGTTTGCATCAGAGTTCCAAGAGTTGTTGCAGAAGTTGATGGAGGCAAAGATGCTGGAAGTTCTGTTGAAGTTTCAAACAATCGAGTGCTTTGAGTTGTTGATGTACCTTCCAACATTGTTGATGATCTTGATGTTAATTCAGGAGTCGCTGACGTTGTTGTTGTTGTTGTTGTTGTTGTTGTTTCTTCCAACATTGTTGATGTATTTGATATTTCTTCAGGAGTGGTTGTTGTTGTTGCTTCCAACATTGTCGTGCCTGTTGATGTATTCTCCAACATTGTTGACGATCTTGATGATTTTTCAGGAGTCGTTGTTGTTGTTGTTGCTTCTTCCAATGTCGATCTTCGTTCTGGTCTCGTCGTTGGACTCGACAAAGAAAAAACATCTGCTCTTGTTGTTGTCCACCAGGATTCGTCGGTTGTCGTTGGCCTTGTTGTTGAGGCTTCAGGATCAGCAGCCGACGTATGACGATCATCTGCTGCTGTAGAAGCTGCTGTCGCTACAGTCGTGGGAGTTGTTGCCATCGAAGTCACTTTTGGAGGTGACTCTCCACTGCTTGACATCGATGTCACATGACTTTCAGCTAAATGCGATGAGGAGGTCAACCATGGTGATGATGCTATTGTTGTTGTAGCTGCTGATGATGATGATGGTGGTGGTGATGATGATGATGATGATGAGGAGGAGGAGGAGGAGGACAATAAATGAGATGTAGTTTCAATGTAATATGATGTCTGTAACGTCAAAGGTTGGGTTGTTGTTGTTCTTCTTTCAACGGGTACTTTGAATGTCGTTGCTTCAGTTGTGTGTTGTCGAGGAATGGTTTCATCACCGGAAGTTGTTCCAGTTGTTGTTGTTGTTGTTGTGGCTTCCTCTGATGTTCCACCGTGTACAAGCGTCCTCCATGCTGTTGCGGATGTTGTTGATGATGATGATGATGATGATGACGGCATTGGTTTAATACGATCACTCGTTGCTGTTGAGGCTGTTGTTGCATTTGTCGATGAAGAATGGGATGCTGATTTCATCTCAATTGTGGTTGTTGTTGATATCGTGGGTGATGGTGATGACGACGACGATGATGACGAGTTCGTTGATGTTGTTGTTGATTGCGGAGAAGAAAATGAAGACTCCGATGATTCACGGGATGTAGTTGCGACTGTTGTTGAAAACAAAGTCGATTGTTGCGTCGTCGAAAGTTCTTCTGAGGTTGTTGTTGCCTCAGTCGAGGACGTGCTTTCATCCGTTGTGGAGGTCACACTGTTTGTACTGTATCCATTGCTCACTGATGTGGATGATGATGTTGATGATGACGATGATGGCGGCAATAATGGGGATGATTTTGATGATGATGATGATGGTGGTGGTGGTGGTGATGGTGATAATGATAACGGTGATGATGATGATGATGGCGGTGATGTCGAAAGAGTCGTTGTTCCAATGCCTTGGGTGGATCTTGTCGTTGCAAACAGTGTTACCTCGACAAAAGTTGTTGTCGCTGATGATGATGATGATGGTGGTGGTGGTGGTGATGATGATGGTGGTGATGGCGATGATAATGATGATTCCAGCACTGAATTATTTTGATAAAGAATCATTGATGAAGTTGCAAACTGAGAAACATTCGTTGTTCTGAATTCAAGTGCAATCGTTGAATGATTGTCGTTGTTGGTGGTTGAATGTGCTTCCTTTGCTGTTGTTGCAGTCGCATCGATGTCGTTGCTGGACGTTTTTGATGACTCTGTGACGCTTTGTCTCTGCGTCAAATTCTGATCAAGCGATGATGATGGTGATGATGATGATGATGATGATGATGACGAAGATAAAGATGATGGTGAGGATGATGAAAGAGGTGACTTGAAATCATTGGAATACGATCGTGACTCATCGTTCGTCGTAGAACTTGTTGTCAAAGAGGGATTATTGCCAACAGTTTCTCTGTCCCTGGAGACAATAGTAGAAGAGAATGTTGGTTCTATTGATGATGAAGGTAATGATGACGACGACGACGACGATGACGATGATGATGATAATGGTGATGACTGCGGCGATGACCTCGACGATGACATAGATAAAGGAGACGATGAAAATCCAGATGTTGAAACCGATGACATCTCCTTCGTCAGTCGAGTCATTACATTCCTAGTTGTAGCTGCAATGTCATTTGTAGCAGTTTTAAGTGTTGTTCGAGCAACAGTCTCAGTGTAGTTCGATGTTGTTGTTGTTGTTGTCTTTGGATTTTTAGCAACCTCGTCATTATCAGACCAGTTCAAACTGACTGTCGGAGTTGTTATGACGAGCGGCATTTGTGCGGTCGTAGCAGTCGTAGCAGTCGTCGACGGCTTCAACATGTCGCTGGCTGTCGTCGACGTGAGGTTTAAGTGTCCGTCGATATCAATGGTGTCGCCAGAGATGGTGATGTTGATAGTGATCTTAGCAGGTTCTTGAATGCTTGTGGAACTGTAGTTTTCCTCATCTTCTTCTCGGATAGAGGTCATCGCAGTCGTTATGGAAAAAGATGGCAACGATGATGATGATGATGATGATGATGATGATGATGATGATGATGATGATGATGATGATGATGATGATGATGATGATGATGATGATGACGATGCTGCTGCTGCTGTTGTTGTTGGCCCTGGAGTAGTTGCAGTAGTTGTATCTTCTCCCGTTGATTTTGTTGTGGTTCCAGTCGTTGTAGAGTTGAAATTTTTCGTTGACGAAAGATACGCTGCTATTGGAGGTTCAAGTGATGTTGCTGTTGCTGTTGCTGCTGTTGTTGTTGGTGGTGGGGGTGGTGGTGGTGAGATTTCAGAAGGAGCTGGTGACGGTTTAAAAGAAGTTCTAGTTGAGTAGCTGACGAGTCTAGGATGAGTTGTTGTTGTCGTTGTTGAAAGAATATTCATCGCATTTGTTGTAGTGGATTGACTTGTACCAACAAGAGTCGTTTTATTCAGGTTGTTATCGGATGTTGTTGTTGTTGCTGCAACGACTTCTTTTGTTGTTGTTGTTGTCGATTGTCTTGATGTTGTTGTTGCTGGTCTTGAAAACGGAAAAGTGACGATAGTAGACTCACTGTTTTTTGTTGTTGTTGGAAAAGAATCTGTGGATGTTGATTGACCTGTCTCGGTTGTTGTTGAAGTTGATTTGGTTTGGCTTGACGAGGAAGTGGTGTAGTCGTTGGCTAGTTTGCCACTTGTCTCCTGCTTTGTCGTCGTCGTTGGTGTTGTTGTCGGTTGCGATGAAGTTCCTCTTGTTGATCTTGTTGTTGTTGGTTTATTAGCTGTTGTTGGTGATGAAGAAAGATAAAAGTTACTCGATGACGTCGATAAAGACGGTTGAAAAATTGTTGTCGTTGATGCTGTCGATAATAATCTAGATGTAGTCGTACCTGTTGTTCCGTTTGTTGTTGTGAGATCTTTCAGAACAGTGTTCTTGGACGATTTACCAGTTGTAGGTCTTGAAGTTTCTTGTTTCGTTGGTGTAGTTGTCGATGAAGCATCAGATTCTCCCGCTGTTGTTTTCAGAGATGATGTTGTTGTTGATGTTGTTGATGTGGCCGCAACAGAGTTTATTGAAGATGATGAAGACATATTATTACTTAGTCTTGTTGTTGTCACATCTTCCGACGTAAGATTTGCCTGGGTAGTTGCAGACGACGTTTCTGTTGCTTCAGTATTTGTTGTTGATCGTAAACTAGTTGCACCAGTTACTTTGAGGTCTGTAGTTGGCCCTTTAGTTGTAGTTGTCTGATTGTTGGAATCAGTTGAAGACATCGAAGAAGTAGTAAATGGTGTCGTTGATTCGGTGGTCGTCCTCAAAATTGTCGTATCTGTTGTTGTTGTTGTTGTTGTTGTTGTTGTTGTTGTTGTTGTTGTTCCCGTTGAAACTGTTGAACTGTCCGAAGCTCTTGATGGTGAGTGAGTTGATGTTGAAGCAGTTGTGACGGTTGATGGAACATCAGATCCTCTCGTTGTTGTTTTCGGAGATGTTGTTGTTGTTGATGATGATGATGATGATGATGTGGCCACAACAGAGTTTATTGAAGATGATGAAGACGTATCACTACTTAATCTTGTTCTTTCAGTTGTTGATGGCAGATTCTTCTGGGCAGGTGCAGACAAAGTTTCTGTTTCAACATTTGTTGCTGGTTGTAAAGTAGTTGCAGCAGTAGTTTTGAAATCAGTAGTTGTAGTAGTCTTTGTAGTTGATCCACTAGTTGTAGTTTTCTGATTGTTGCTGGTCGTTGACGATGCTGTTGTCTCCGTAGATGTGGTCGCATCAGATGTTGTTGCTGAAGTTGTTCCTGGTGTTAAGTCATTTTCAACAAGACTTTCTTGGGTCGATGTTGTTGAATGTTTTAGAACTGTTGTTGAAACATTAGTGGACACATTTGCTACAATTGAAGTTGGCTGAAATGTTGAGGTTTCAATTGTTGTGGATGGCAAAATGTTGGAAAGTGATGATGATGATGATGTTGGCTCATTTGTATCAGTAATTCGGATCGAGCTCATTCTAATTGTAGTTGGTCTTGAAGCTTTTGCTGTAGTTGCTGTTGTTGAGGACGTCCGACTGCTTGTTGATGTCGTTGATGTTGTTGAGGACGTCCGACTGCTTGTTGATGTTGTTGATGTTGTCGCCTCCTTCGTTCCTTCCGGCATCGTTGCAATTGTTTTTTCAACTGGAGATGATGAGGGAGTTGATTTAGTTTCAGATAATGTTGTCGCTGCTGTTGGGGACCGAGCAGTTGATGATGATGATGATGATGATGATGATGGTGGTGGTGGTGGTGGTGGTGGTGGTGATGGTGATGATGATGATGATGATGGTGGTGGTGATGATGATAATGATGCTGCTGCTGAGATGCTGGACGAAATATCTTCAATTATTATTGTTGTTGAAAATGTTCTGCCACCAGAAGTTGAAACTGAACTTTTAAAATTTGTCGTTGCTGAAGTCATTTCCATCGGATTCGATGTTGTTGCTGTTGTTGCTCTGAATGTTGCACTCGTTGTGCGTGTTGCTCTCGTTGTTTGTCCTGAGAGAGTTATATCGGAGGCGACATCATTATTTGTTGTCATTGTTGTTGAAGTCGATGGAGACGTCGTTGAAGTTCTTGCTCTTGTCGTTGAAGTTCTTGCTCTTATCGTTGAAGTTCTTGCTCTTGTTGTTGAGGGATCCGTCACCTCCTCACTTCCTTTTGTACTTGTGGTGCCCACCGTCGAATTGCCAGGTCTTGATGTCGTTGTTGTTGTTGCTGCTGTTGTTGTTGTTGGAGATGTATTTCCTCCAACAGATGTTGCTGATATCGAAGAATTAACAAAAGGTGTTGCTGATTCAGTCGTCGTCTCCAAAATTGTTGAATCTGCTGTTGTTACTGTTGTTGTTGCTGCTGTTGTTGCTGTTGTTGCTCCTGTTTCGACGGAATCAGAAGATTTCGACTCTGAAGAAGTTATTGCTGTTAAATTTGCTTCGATTTGAATTTTTGCAGTTGAAATTTCTGATAAACGAAATGTTGTTGTTGTTGTTGTTGTTGTCTTCTGCAATGCATCGGTTGTTTCAGGCTTTCTTAAAGTTGTAGACGATGATGATGATAATGATGATGATGATGATGATAATGATGATAATGATGATGATGATGATGATAATGATGATGGTGATGATGATAATGATGATGGTGATGGTGCGGTTGTTTGATAACTTCTCATTGCATCTTCTTCAGTCGTCAACATTGAAGTTGCTGCTGTTGTTGTTGCTGCTGTTGTTGTTGTTATTTTCGTGACATTCAAATCTGCAGATGAAAACTCGATTGAAGTTGTAGGTAATGGTAATGTAATGGTTGTAGCTTTGGGAGATCCAAAAAATGAGGTTGTTGCTGTTTGTTGGATTTGTTGAGCGGATGGATGGTCTGTGGTTGTTGCTTCTGTTGGTGGTGGCGTTGTTGGAGTTGCCTGACTGAGCGGTGATATGTAACCTGTTGTTGGCAGACGAATGGATGTAGTAGTTGTTGTTGCAGAAGTTGGATTTGATGTCGTCGTTGGATCAAAAGTTGCATCATCTGTTGCTGTTGTAATCATATCAACAGTTGTAGATATTTTTGATGGTTCCATCGTTATAGTCGCTTGGGAAGAGATTGATGTTGGAATTATTTTCCTGAAATTATCAGTTGTTGCTTCGTTTTCTTCTCCTGTTGTACTTGTTGCAATTCCACTCCCGTTCATCGTTTGAAACCTTCCAAGGAATGTTGTCCATGTTGATGTTGTTGAAGCTGTTGTTGAAGCTGTTGTTGAAGTTGTTGTTGAAGCTGTTGTTGAAGTTGTTGTTGAAGCTTTTGTTGAACTTGTGGCCTCCTGCGACGCTTTCTGCTCGGTGCTGGATAAGTTGTGAGTCTCGTAGTCGGATGTTTCTGCAGATTTCCTGAAAGTTGCATTTGTTGACGCTCCAGTTGTTGCAGTTTCGCTTGTTGTTATTGTTGTTGTTGTTGTTGGCAACGTTGGAGGAGTTTCTAGTTCTGCAGCAGTTGCTAAAGTCGAATCTTTCGTTGTAGTTGCAGTCGTTAGAGTTGTTTCGAGTGAGCGGTTGTTGTATTTTGTCGTTGTGGAACTTTCACTAATTCCAGAAATATTTTCCGAGGTTGTTGCTTCTGTTGCTTCAGTTGTGTTGGTCGTTCCATGGAAAACATTTGCCGCTACTGTTGTTGTTTGGTTTTGAACAAACAACGAATCAGCGATAGTTGTTGGTGTCGTTGTCAAGATGAAGTCGTTCATTGAAGTCTTTAGAGTTGCATTAGGATTTGATGACACGTTTGATTCAGTTGTTATTGTTGTTGAAGTTGATGTTGCTGCTTCACTTGTTGTTGTTGTTGTTGTTGTTGCGGTCGTGGGTCTTGTTTCCGAAAATTCTGTTGAAGTCGTGGGCGGGTGGTCCTTTGAAGTCGTTGCTGTTATTGTTGATGTTGTTGTTGCTTCTGTTGCTGCAAAAGAAACACAGAAGTTTAAAACTTGAAGAAATAACGCAAGAAGGTGATAATTTGTAAATAATTAAATTATTTATTAAATAATTTGTAAATAATTAAATTATTTATTAAATAATTTGTAAATAATTAAATTATTTATTAAATAATTTGTAAATAATTACATTATTTATTAAATAATTTGTAAATAATTTAATTATTTATTAAATATTTTCAAAGTTTGGTTTTTAAAAGTAATTTCGTAAAACCTAGAAGCAACCTGAACCAATTGTTGTTGTTGTTGTTGATGATGAATCGTTTCGTCCGATTGTTGTTTCTTTTCTCGGCATTCCTGTCGTTGTTGTTGTTGTCGACGACTGCATATTTTCGGATGCCTCGGGGTCTGAATTATAATTCGAAATATTTGTGACTGTGAGACCTGCTGAATGGGCAGTTGTTTCAGTGTTTGAGTCACCAAGCGTTGCATTCGCTGACAGCGAATGAGGACTTGCAGTTGGTATTGTTGCAGTTGCTGTACTGAATATCGAAAAAGAATTGGAGAATCCTTCCGTTATCCTCGCTGTTGTTGTCGTTGTTGTTGTTGCTTCCGTTGTAGGAGGTTCGTCGAATGTTGTTGCATTCGCTGTTGTCGTTGTTGGGACTTCTCTCGAATGTGAAATATCCAAATGAGAAGGCGATGCATTTGTTGCAGTTGTTGCACTCGCAGTGCTGTTGCTGTTGTTGTTGTCCGAAATAATCGTGATGACAACAAGCGGAGGTTCAACGAGGCTGGACGAACTTCTCTTCGTCAGTCGTTCAAGAATTGTTGTTTCGATTCTCTCGTACGTCGTCGTTGCTGTAGTTGCTGGAGGTGGTTCGAAAGTAGTCGGTGTCGTTGTAGAGAATGAATCTTGTGTCGTTGCATCGTCCACCGGAGAATTTGCTGCTGAAACTGTTGAGTTTCGACGTTCCTCGAATGATGTTGCTTCGTTTGTTCTTGTTGCTGTTGTTAAATCAACAGCAGTAGTAGTAATAGTTGTTGTTACAAAAGTCGTTGTTGAGCCAATTGACTCGAGCTCCGTTTCCTCCGTAACTTCTTCGATAGCTTGAGAAGAGTTGAACTCATCCGAGGTGTTGTCGTTGTTGAGAGTTGCCGCTGATTCCAGTTCTACAGTTCTGTAGGAGGAAATTCTTGCTTGAACTGGCGTTGCTGTTGTTGCTGTTGTTGTTGAATTCATTTCATTGGAAAAGGGAAGACTTGACTTCCTGCCGACATCTGAAGGTTCAAAGGTCGCAATGGCCCGAGTTGTTGTTGTTGCTGGATTGTTGTCGTTGTCGGAGACCCCAGAAATTGTTGACGATGAATCGGCTTCTTTCATTGAAGTCGTTGTTTGTTCCTTCGTCGTTGCTGCTGCTGTTGTTGTTGTTGTTGTTGTTGAGGAATTCGAAGTCATTTTATCTGAAGTCAGTGGAATATCAACGGATAAAGTCAAAAGTTCAGTTGTTGTTCTAGTAGTTATTGTTGTCCGACTATCAGTTGAATGATCCTCAATTGTAGTTGCTTCTGTTGTCTGATCTCGGGTGCTTTCAACTTGATTTTCAGATGATCGAGTCGTGGGATAGGAGAGCCATCTTAGAGAACTAGTTGGACCATTTGTTTTGGTTGTATATTCTCTTTTTGTTGTTGTCGGCAGATTGACATTTTGTCCCGATGTCGTCGACAAAGCATCTTCAAATGAGGTTGTTGTTTCAGTTGCTGGGAGTTGTTGATCGGCGGGAGAGCTCAGAGGAGGATCTTCCGTTGAACAAATTTTCTTGTCAGGGTTGTTCTTGCATCGGTTGTCGTTGTTGTTGTTGTTGTTGTTGTCGTTGATGTAGATGGAACCACTTGTAGTTGTCGTCGGCGCTTCGACAATCTTTGTCCTTATTGTTGTTGTTGTTGTTGTTGTCGTTTTGTCACCTGTAATCCGATTGAAGTAGTTCAAAAAATTGTAAGGTGAAATGAGTAGGGTGTTTGAATATGAAACTGATTCTAATAAATAGATTTGTCTTTGTTGGTTGCTATTAATTTCAAATACATAAATAAATAAATAAATACAATAAGAGCAAGTAATAACTCAAAATATTATTACAAATAATTAATTTATATTTATATTAATTTGTACAGCTGAACATTACACAACAAGACTGCTCTTTTGATGTTGCATGGCGTTCGACCGAATGACCCAACTTGGGGGCATTAATGATATTTTAATGATTTTAAAGATGAAAGGATTTAATTCAATTAAAAAAGAAATTTATAATTTGCCTTCAAAAGAAAATTTCAGTCCAAATGAATAAGACGTCCAATAATGAATAAGACGAAATAGACATTCAAGGGTGCAAAATCATGTTCATAATCGTTAATTGTCATCTTATTATTAATCATGTTGTTGTTGTTGTTGTTGTTGTTGTTGTTGTTGTTGTTTTATACTAACAGGGTTGAAACAGCCACAAGCACAAGTCCCCCCTTGCAACTGGCATCTCAGAGAGGTTGATGAGGAGGAGGACTACGATGAGGACGTTCTGTGGTTTGATTAATGTCCACCTGGCTGATCTCTGACACACCGCATTCGTCTAGTCGTGGATGATGACGACGATGATGGTGACGATGATGATGATGACGACGATGATGACGACGATCGTTACAGATAATAACCCCCCTCAATTAAGTGATCATTAGCACCACTCACAAATAATTTAATTCAACAAAACAATGTTCCAGGAACGTAGATGTTGTTAAACAATCCATCATCATGGTGTTTTTTGTTGCAAAAACAAAAAAATTATAATAACAACATTATTTAATTAGTATTAACATAATATAATATTACATTATTATTATTATTATTATTATTATTAATGATTGTTATTATTATTATTATTATTAATTATTGTAGAGGCTGTTGCTCTCACCTTGAACATAGTCTCCCGCCAGGCATAGCAACAAAAGACAACTTCAAGACAACAACATCAACAAAACTATCGATATCACTTTCGATATATATCGATGTACCCAGCCATTCTTTTAAACAAAATAAGTCATGTCAGCATATTTGTTGGTGGTCCAATGCATTTCCAAGGGTCTTAATCTTGCTTGTTTGATGTTTGTAATAATAACTTACAAATAATTACGTAACTAAGATACTGCTGTTGTTGTAGCTGTTGTTGTTGTTGTTGTTGTTGTTGTTGTTGTTGCTGTTGTTGTTGTTGCTGTTGTTGTTGTATTAGTTGGAGTTGTTGCAGCTGTTGTTGTATTAGTTGGAGTTGTTGCAGCTGTTGTTGTATTAGTTGGAGTTGTTGCAGCTGTTGTTG
>MPNW01000793.1:0-14469 GCA_011800805.1 Hirudo medicinalis | reverse complement strand
GTCTAGGACGAAGTTCTTCGTTCTGCTGCTGGAGCTTGGTACACTCGAAGCTGGCCACATGCGGGACGAAGTTCTCCAATGACTTCGCGCATCTTTGTGCTGTGTGCGTGTGCGTGTGCTCCTACATGCAATGGACTTATTTAATGCAATGGACTATTTAATCAAGAGATGTTTTATGATGTCTGAAACAGCAATACATCCGATAATTAAATTTCAAATTTGTTTTCACAGTTGTTGCCATCATAATTTGTGAGCTTCCTTGAATCTCGATTTCGTGAATCAATTCCATTGAAGACGTTAATTCCACTGTGTAAACAAACTTGCAGGAATCTGGCGATGCACAAGATGCACAAGGTCTGATTGTAATGTGGAACCTTTTAAGCAAATTACCCACTCGACGAGCTCGCGAAGCTTATAATATCTGGTAATTATGGATATTTAAATTCTGCGCACGTAAATAGAAAGCATATTTGCAAGCATGTAAATGAAAGCGTTTAGTCTTTGCTATTAACTGATTGAATGTCAACTAAAGTGTAATTATTTCGAAATCGGTTCCCTCATAAAAATAAAAATAAAACCTGTGAACGTAATAATAATTCTATATTTTTCATTAGAGCACCCCAAAGATAATCGAAATTATTATTATCACTGAAAGTTGTTTGCTGTTGCTGTTGCTGTTGCTGCTACTGACATCGATGTTGTTACAAGCAACGGTTTTGACATCGACTTGAAAGGGGGTCGATTCGCTTGAAATGATCGAAAGTGACGCTGAATGTTTCAATAAATCGGAAGCCATCACCAACAGATTCTCTTGGATGATTCCACGTCACTCTCGTATCTCATCACGAGTTGTTTTATCGACACAAGCTGTAATCGTTATCATGAAAACTTGACTCAGAGTGAATCCAACTCTGACGTTTTGACTGAAGATGAAAGATGGAATAAGGACGATGCATTTCAAGAAATGTCTTCACGAACCATTCAAAACACTCATTAAACAACGTAAACCTCATTAGCTCCTAAATATAGACACATCCTGTTACTTAACAAAGTCACTCATAGGCGGATTCCTGCTAGATTATTCCCCCAGGAAGTAGATAAATGCGGTTGGAGTAAAAGTGAATGTTTTAAATGCTGAGAAATAATTTGCCATAAATTTATGCGCAGAAATCAGAGTCGTTTATATTCATGAAGTAACATCAATGTTTACGGACGATGTTACGTAATCTTACATTCGTATTCACTGTAGTTCACTGCATTTTATCGGCTGAAAAAAGCGGATGTCCGAAAGTTTTGAAATATCCAAACATTTGATTTTGACAATTTTTAAATGAGGAAGCAATTGCTTTTGAAGTCTCCAAGTCTGATAATTTCCTGTGCAAACATTCCAATCATGTAATTTTGCATCTCTTAAGTCTCTTGGGCTACTAGCCAAAATTACAGCTGCAGCTCGAGGGACAGCTTCTATATTAACTGCTCCCTTCCCTTTTGTCAGCTATTCTAGCCTTTGCGAATTAAGAACAATTTGCAAAAATTTGCCGATGAAGGTTCTTGGTGTCGCTGCTATTTATTAATACTGCTGCTGTTGTTGTTGAAGACAGCGACATCTCGATGGTTTTGTCAGTTTAAGTATCCAATCCATTACTTCCTGGTATGTTCAAGATTTTACATCGTTTTGATAAGTTCTATTTTAAAGATGCCTTTGAAAGATGACGAATTGATAATGTTGGACAAATTTTGACTTCTCTGCCACAAAATGTCAGCGCTGTAATTTTGAGGACAGAATAAATTCCATTACTTGATCAACTGACCTCCAAGTCGAAAAGTATAATCTAATACTAGTTTCATTGATTTGTCGCGGACTTAAGTAACATTTAAAAAAGATAAATAATAAAAAGAATAATAAGAAGAAGAACAAGCGCCATGTTCGACGTTTGCATCGTGAGAACCACTGATGGAGAGGAATGGTCGAATTACTTGGAGTCGGAATTCACGATTCCAAAAGAGGACACGGAGACCACCGAACCTTACAAAGTTCGCATCTTTTCCGTCGAAAAGGACGGTTCCCTGCATTTAGTGAACGGATCAGAAGAACAAGTTGAAAACATGACTTTGAGGCAAGCTACAAGTAAGTTCCTGGTGGTTCTAGTGACTCCGAATCTCTTAAAAATGCTGCACGACATTAAGAACCTCGGTTTCCGGAATTACGATCATACTAATACGAGAAGGGCCCTTTTCCTGTGCGGTATTGAACCGGTCCAACTGTTTGAGACCGACGACACGGGTCGAACACTATCGGAGCGTTTCCTAGATTACTCCAGTTGGACAAAGTACAGCCACAACAACTACGATAAGCTGGTCGATTCCGCCTTTGCCTGGATCAAGTCTTCTGATCCAATCATCCCTGCCAGAAAGGACTTGCTGACTCGCTCCAACAACGTATCTGAAGGTAAAGACAACGACGACAACGACTCCGACGAAGACGACAACGATTACATACTCATGCAGAAACCATTTTCGGACGAGGAAAAATCTTCCAGCAAAACAAGTAGCAGAAACATCCGAGATTCCAATTCCAGCAACGAGATCGACGAATACATCCATAAGGATGAGTTGAGGAGAGAACAAACCCGTGGATCGCGATCCACTCCGTCCATGTACCCAGACACCTACGGAATTGGACCTGTTCGTGGTTCGTCCCAAAAGAAGACTTCGGAAAAGAAGAAAAATGCCAACAATTTGGCTGAATTTACGTTGGCACCAGCAGAAGCTATTTGTGAGGTTCGATTAGTTCGATTAATTTCACCTTAAATTTAATCGCCTAATATTTATATTTCTTCTGACAGTTTAGTCTAATTGCGTGCAGGTTGGCTCAATGGGTTGCGTTCCTGCACCCCAGTGCGTCGTGTCCACCTGCACCGCCAGGGGGAGCTGTACGAATGTTAGAGCGATTAAAATGTGCATTCACATCCTATTTCGATACATAAGGCACTCAAAAGATCAGCTGAATTCAAAGTTTACTGATAAAATATCAAATGCTTCTAACTAAGTTCCTGCAGGTAAAACCTACAATTCAATATTGAAAGCAAAACTTCAAAAATACCAAAAAGGGGATTTCATCTGAAATGCGAAAGTGAAGCCTTGTAGGGGACTTTGCACTGCAATTGTTTCTAATGTGGTAGCTGCTGAGTTATAAGCAACTGTGATGATGGTGATGATGATGGTGGTGGTGATGATGATGATGATGATGATGATGATGATGATGATAGTGCTTACGTACGCGCTATTGACACACGCGCACCGAAATTCTCGTCGCTTTATCTTCGATCTCGATATTATCGGTTTACAAATAACAAAATGTNCAATCGACGACTACGACGACGACGACGATGATGACGATGACGACGACGATGACGATGACGATGACGATGATGATGATGATGATGATGATGATGATGATGATGATGATGATGGTGGTGGTGGTGGTGGTGATGATGATGATGTTTTGTGATGTCATGGTAGTTGGCGGTGACTCACCATCACAATACAATCAGTCACGTTCCATTTGAATGTCACACCACATATCATCTAACTCATTATCACCTTTATAGTTGGCACACTTTCTATCATCATCACTATCATCATTGCAATGTAGTTGGCAATATTTTAAAAGTTATTTGTAAGAATTAAAGTTTTTAATGCTAAGATGAATCACCAAACCTGAGCAAAATAACCTAATAATCACAATGTCGCGCTTGCATTACATAATAAATAAATATATATAATGTATGAAATTACTCCAATTTAGGTAAAAATGCAATATTATTGTTGTCATTGTTATTATGATTATTTTCATTATTAACGTCATTAATTATCCAGGAAAACACCACAATAGTGGTTGTCTTCAATGAACCTCCATTGGAAAAGCTCGACTCAGGAGCCAGCAAGAAGGACATCAGAAGAGCGGGAGATGCCGTCAAGGTCGCCATGACCGACGAAAGTTTCACTAGACACTTGGATCTCAAATGGATCAACTCCACTGTGGCTTTTTTCCAAGCTCCCAGTATTTAACGTTTTAATTGGTCGTTCATTTTCGTGGAAAACCGACCGTAATTGTTGTCGTCGTGTTGTTGTGATAATTGTTGCTGTTGGTGTCGTTACTGAGTTATTGGAGTCAATTATTCTACTTTTGGGCGTAAAAGTTAGTTTACCCGTTAGCCACCCGTTCAAAAGAACACGAGTTTTACGTGATCAAAACTTATAAAATGCATAGTCACGTTTCTATTTTTGTCACTTTCGTTAATGTTATTGCCCGTATATTCTGCCAAATTGTCCATCCACCCTGGTGATTCACCCCATTTTTGATTGCAGTCCACCACCCTGGCACGGTCCAAGTAAAGATCGTCATCAACAACGAAGACAAGTTTGGGAGCGGGGTTGACCTCGAGTACAAAAGGTCACTTGGTGTGGAAGAAATGGTGTCAGAGGTATCCCAGATCTACCTTCACCTCCTATCCATCAGCTTCAATATGATTAAAACCTCGCCATTGGGGCTCTCTCCGGGGACGAATAGTCTGCCCCCATCTTTGGGCTTGCACTCATCGAACCGCGGGTCATTGGCCACGTCGCCTTTTCTTGGTCAGTTAGACAAGAACCTTGCCAATGTCTTCAGAGATTCCAGTGACATTGATCAGTTCAATGTCAGAGCTTTCGAATACTTCTTCGGCATTTGGAGCCATTTCGACGGTTAGTAATTAAAATAATTAACTGAAAAACTATTAAAACTAAATTAATTGTTATTAAATTCTATAGTGGAAAATTTGTTTTATTTGTTGTTGTTATTATCATAATTTATCAAATGTTTTATTATCATTAATAATGTTGTTATCATTAATTAATGTTGTTGTCGGGTCAAAAGTAATATGAACTCAATGACTGTTGAGGCTGTATTGTTAACCGAACAAAAGAAATTATAAAACATTCATGACTACTTAATCAACTGAAGACAACATTACTGTAACCACTAACACACCTGTGACTATTATGTATTTGATATAATATAGATATTAGCTGGCCACCACTCAGCACAACCTGCATTACATAATCATGTCATTGCACGCAGACAACTCAGCTCATCTTCCAACTGCACTCCACCTCGTCGCAAAACACAACCTCCCGCAGTTGGCTTCAGCTCTTCTCGGCCTTCCCGATTCGAACACTGCCCTCTCCATTCTGAACTCCAGCAAGATGACCCCTGTTGACCTGGCAAAGTCATTGGGTCACACGGAGATCGTCTTCCTTTTTGAGGATTTCTTGAGTACGGGCTCAATTAATGTGGACGGAAATGCATCTCAGGTGAATTTTGCATCGTGATTGAGTTATTAGGCAACTAATTGGTGAATTACTTAACTCCTGAATTGTCGTGCTGAAGTTGGACATAAATAATAGCCGTAATCGGCCATATCAATTAATTCATTCATTAATTAATTCATTTATTTCACAATCTGAAGGGTCCTGGATCTGGACCACTAACACAAATTTGTACAGAATTACAAGAACAATTACGTCATTGCGATGACCAAAAAGACATTACTTGCTTTAATTACTTGGCAATGCAATTGGAACACTTTTAAACGTATCTTAGTGTTCTTAATAAAATTCCAAAATATTAAATCAATTTAACTCTGTTTACTGACGCCTTATTATTGCCGATATTATTTTGAACTGTAGACTTATTATCATTCTTGTCATCATTTAAGGTGAGAGATGTGGAAGAAGGGGACCAGTACATTGACATGGAGAAAAATATCTTTTTATGTCAAGCACGTTCTTTCAAAATTGATGTATAATCAAATTATTTTCTAATGGTTACTGTTGTTTATAATTAACGTTATTACTATTAATTATTATTATCATGAATATAGTCTTTATTATTTATCAAAAATATCTTCCAATTATTATTGTTAGGTCAATTATTACTGTTAAGCATTACTTCTTTTCTGGTATTCCTTAACTACCGTCACACATGACAAACATCCTCGGATCGAGGTGAGCAAAGCTGCAGATGACGACGAAGACGACAACGGAGATGGTAAAGTCAAATGGAAATCAAATGATTCACTATTTTAAATCTCCAGCATATCAATTCACATATCAGTGCATGCACTCGTCCATTAATTAATATTTTTTATTTCTTAAATTATTATTATTATCATCATCATAATTAATATTATTAATATTTTATTTTCAATTTTTTTTCCTGACCATTCAAAATCAATCTGTCCATATAAATGAACCATAACACAAAACTTTTAGAGTCCCCAAACATGGCTCGGGATCTCCGCGGGACTATGAAAGTGAATAAAACTTAACCAATAACTGTGCATGCACGATTCATCGTAAATCAAAATCAAAAGAAACCCAAAAAACAAAAAAAATCTAGTTCTGTTAATTCATTCGACTGCTCTTCTTCTGTAAGCAATGGCATGAAAGGCCCTTGGTTGTCCTCTGATCCTTATGATCCACTTCTTGCTTCCTCCCTTCTTCTTTTAATCTGTCTGCAAGTAATTTCTTGCAATCCTCATTGTCTTACTTTGACAAATCAAAGCTTAGGATAACTTTGTTGAAGCTTTCACTATCTTTCAATCTGCTGCTGTTATCCAGAACCATGTTCTTGGCTTCTAAATTTTCAAATTTTATCAACAAGGGACTTGGTTTTGAAGATTCTGAACATTACCAAGATTTCTTTTTCTATTTTTTTCCTGTTATTTCTTTCAGGAGCTTTGACACGAGTTCTTTTTCTTTTGACTTTCCAACATCTTCTGTCAAATTGTAGACTATGATGTTTTTTTGTCTTCTTTGTCTCTCATTGTTCATTTATATTTTTGAGTTTGTGTCTGTCACTTATCCTTGGACTTTCTCAATATCTGTAAGCTTTTGTTTCAACTTTATTTTCAAATAAACTGGACCATTGTTTGGTTTCTTCTTTGTTCTCATCCAACTTTTTTATTGAAACTTTGTTCAAGTCCTTCAAGTTCTGATGAAGCTCTTCAATTTGTTTTCCTTGCTTTTTAATGGCATCAACCAACTTATCAGTTGATCAGTCCTGATAATCAGTTTAAGTTTTGCAACATCCTCAGTTATACCTTTCAAGTGTTCCTTTGCGTTTTCGTAAACAAATTTCTTCCGACAATCCTCGTTTAACTTTAAACAACTTTCGCACAAATGAAATCCGAGAAGTTCGGCCGCAATCTTAGATTCACAACTGGCCTCTTTCGCACTTCTCGGTCATGGCATAATTTTTGATTTCGAATTTACGAGGAATGTTTCCTGAAATCTAAATATCAATATTCTACGACTGAAATTAATTCTATCAGTCTTTTAGCCGCACAGTTTTATGGGAATCGAGCTGGGTGCGTGTGTCCAGGTCGACACGTCCTGTGTCGATCGCTGCATTAGCCGGCTGATCTGCCCCAAGTCTGTCCCACGTGGGTAGACATGTAGCCGCACAGGTCTCTCGATGCCGTCCATGGCGCCGTACGGGGACGATCAGAGGACTTATAGGTTGTACCCGACACACTACACCCACCACTCCTAGGGTCAGTTAGGTCAGGCCGCACAGCCACACACCCGGCAGCAACCAGCATGATTATTTTATTATTATTATTATTATTGTTGTTGTTATTATTAGTAGTAGTAGTAGTAGTATTAGTATTATTATTAGTATTATTAGTATTATTAGTATTATTATTATTATTATTATTATTATTATTATTATTATTATTATTATTATTATTATTATTATTAAGTCAGAAGTCATATGGTTCACCACCCGACGGCGCAGTCATCAGTGCCCAACTGCTCCAGTCCGATTTGGAAACGATTGGATTACGCCAACGTCTGCAGTTCGAAACCTTGGAGTTTTCCTAGACTNTCCGCTGCGACTGTTGAAAGCTTTAGAAAAAGACTCAAGACGCATTTGTTCAGTGGCCTTGAAGTCCTTTAGGACTTACGCCACTTTAAATTTGTCAAACAATAATAATAATAATTATTATTATTATTATATTAATAATTATAATTATATTATTATTATTATTATATAATTATTATAATTATATATTTAATAATTATTATTATTATTTTATATTTATTATTAATATAATATTATTATTATTTTATATTTATATTATTATTATAATTATAATGTTATAATTATTATAATTATAATTATTATTATTATATTAATAATAAATATAAAATAATAATTTAAAATTATTATTAATTATATTAATATTAATATAATATAATATAAAATATAATATTATATAAAATATATAATATTAATATTAAATTATATTAATAATAATAATTATAATTATTATTATTATTATTATTATTATTATTATTATTATTACTATTGTCATTGTTGTTGTTGGTATTATTATTATTACCTTTATTAATTATCAAGTATCTCACTCGGGCAGGAACAGATCCACTGGATAAGGGAGCACTAGACAAGGGTCAGGAAGAGTTGATAAACATCATGGACTTATTCAAAAGGAGGGACATCTCCATAAGCGAGGCTCAGACCCTCTTCAGAGAATGGCAACTGAGACATCAAAACGATGAGTCGGCCAAACAAGCCATTCATAAGCAGGTTATAATTAATAATTGTAAGTCATAAGCAGGATATAATTAATAATAATTATTCATAATCGGGTTTTGTGTCTTTCACTAGGGCACCTTCATTGCGTTTAGCTGTTTACCTCATGTAGCCTCTTTTACACGAGTGGCATTTTGATTAAATTTATATTTCAGAACTAAATGTCGACGAATTCCCGATTGTAAGGAATCTGAGGTTATTTGTCATCATTTGGCAAAAAAAATCCGCGGAACAAACGGTGAATAAGTTGACAAGGTCAGCTTCTTGGGAATCCCAGTGCTTCGTCACCGATGAAGGCAGATTTCTGCAGAAACATGAACATCAAATCCAATCATTTCTTTTTCTTGGTCGAAGTCGTTCGTGTTCAGAAAGCGAACCTCTACTCAACTCTCCAAAAATTATTCTTAAATTAGCTCCTGACAATGTTTCAGTCTCAAAGTTGATGAGCTGAGGCTCCGTGTTTTGAGACTTATTCGAAATTTCTAAGATAAATGTTGTTAACGTTGAGAAATCAGATGGACGAAAGTCTCCCTTGGCTCCCATCCCCCATTGTCCTTGTTCTTGTTGTCACCTCAAGTGCCTTTCATTGTTTCTAATTCTGAATTATTTCACTTTCCTTCAACTTTCTTTTTTTTTAAATAACTTTTAGGTAGAATTTGAGGATAATTCATGGAATATGATTGATAATTATTGTATTTATTTCTAAGATAAATGTTGTTAAATTAACAAGAATAATTGTCTCCTTTTAAGACATAAAACTCATTAAGTTCAGATCTTTAATCATGAAACTTGAGCTCAGTAAATATTTCAACTTTAAATTTTCGTTAACAAGTTCTTTATTCTAGAATCTTTAGAATTTTTGATTTGAACCTTCATTTCTTTAATAAACTATCACATTTACATTATTTCTGAGAAAGAACATTAAATAGCTTTAATATACTGCATTTTTTGGGATTATCTTCATTAAACCAATCATTTCTTCCAAACAAAACAGGAAGAATCGAAAAGCCTCAAGAAAACACTCTTAGGACAATTTTTTGGAAGCAAAAAGTCACCATCTTGCGAACAAATCTCTGGAAAAAATAACAAGAAACACCTCCTAAGAATTTCTGGGCAAAATGACAATGAGGTTGGTGGAGCTAACACAGTGAAATGGTCAATCAATTCATAAATCAATCAATCAATTACATTCCACAAAACAACTTTCATCAATTCATAAATCAATCAATAAATTACATTCCACAAAACAACTTTCAGCTCCCTGTCGTTCCACCACGAACAACCCCGACGGACGAAGATAAGCCCCAACTGCCCCACCCTCCGCGCAAGCACCCTAACGACTACCTGGTACTTCGTGACAATGACGAAGGTGACGGGACTAAGTATGCCACGAACAGATTCGACCATCTGACCGACGAAGACGGAGAGCCTCTACCCACAAGACCTCCACGACACAGGACCGTCCTCAAGAACATCAAGCAATCATCAATTCCAGCTCAACTCAATCCCCCCCTGCACAACTTGAATTACAGGAAATGTTCGCTTCCCGAAGAGAGACTCAGAGTCAACCGCAGACTCCTGCAGAACTTCAACTCCAGACTGGACTCCACTTCGGAGATGTCGGAGTCCAGCCCCGCGCTGGACAAGAAGCCCAACCACGGCTACATTTGCATGTCCTCCAAAGGCAAAAATTGATTGGGCCTGGCTTTTCAATTTTTAACTTTTATGTTTCATCCGTGCTACTAACAACTACTAACAAACTCATCGAAACTTGTTGCCCGATGCAAACAAGAGATTTTCATAACAACTTCTAACAAAAACAGAACCTTGTCCGACCACTTAAATTGACGAACATTGCAACCAAAACAGCTCCAATACTTTACAATCCAAGAATTAGGTCCCAAACCGCACCATCCCGCACGGCAGAACAGACCACCCACGAAACAACGCTACAAACCAAAATACTTTCCAAGACCTTTATTCAAATTATGGAACCAAAAAAACTTCAAACTCAAGAATGTTGATATCTTGCAGACAAATTATATCCTCAATGGAACGATAAATGAAAATACGAGCTCGAGTCCGCAAATGCGGAACGGATGCAGTGCAAGATACGAATGTGGAAGCGAAAACGTAAACAAGTTCCAATCTTCGGAACGACCGAGATTTCAAGCGGCCTCGGCGTCTGCCTCTTCCTCCTCGAACTCTCCCTCTTCTTCGGCCGTGGCGTCCTGGTACTGCTGGTATTCCGATACCAGATCGTTCATGTTGGACTCTGCCTCGGTGAACTCCATCTCGTCCATGCCTTCTCCGGTGTACCAATGCAAGAAAGCCTTGCGCCTGAACATGGCGGTGAACTGCTCGGAGATGCGCTTGAACAACTCCTGGATGGCCGTGGAGTTTCCGATGAACGTGGCGCTCATCTTGAGACCTCGTGGCGGAATGTCGCAGACTGCGGTCTTGACGTTGTTGGGGATCCACTCGACGAAATAGCTGCTGTTTTTGTTCTGCACGTTCAACATCTGCTCGTCGACCTCCTTCATGGACATTCTTCCCCTGAATATGGCAGCCACCGTGAGATAGCGTCCGTGTCTCGGATCGCAAGCCGCCATCATGTTCTTGGCGTCGAACATCTGTTGAGTCAGCTCGGGCACGGTCAGGGCCCTGTACTGTTGGCTGCCTCTAGAAGTGAGGGGTGCAAACCCAGGCATGAAGAAGTGCAGACGAGGGAATGGAACCATGTTCACTGCAAGTTTGCGCAGATCTGCATTCAACTGGCCAGGGAATCTGAGGCAGGTGGTGACACCAGACATGGTGGCAGAAACCAAGTGGTTCAGATCACCATAGGTTGGAGTGGTGAGCTTCAATGTCCTGAAGCAGATGTCATAGAGGGCCTCGTTGTCGATGCAGTACGTCTCATCAGTGTTCTCAACCAGTTGGTGCACAGACAGGGTTGCATTATAGGGCTCAACCACAGTGTCTGATACCTAGAGGGAGGCAAAACATGACAGATCAACACACTAACAAATGAAGTTTTCAAACTAGGCTCAATAGAACTAAACCAAATTAATGAAACCACCATCGGCAAACAAAACCCTCACCTTTGGTGACGGCACAACCGAGAATGTGTTCATGATCCTGTCTGGGTACTCCTCACGAATCTTGCTGATCAGAAGAGTTCCCATACCAGAACCAGTACCGCCACCCAACGAATGTGTCAACTGGAAACCCTGGAGGCAGTCACAACTCTCAGCCTCTTTGCGGACAACGTCAAGAACAGAATCGACTAGCTCAGCACCCTCAGTGTAGTGACCTTTGGCCCAATTGTTTCCGGCACCACTCTGCCCAAAAACAAAGTTATCTGGGCGGAATATCTGTCCGAACGGACCAGACCTCACAGAGTCCATCGTACCAGGCTCCAAATCAACAAGAATGGCCCTAGGCACATATTTTCCACCTGAAAGTACAAGATATCACAAAGAGTCCAACAAAAAAATAACAGAAACAAAAAACAGTTTCAGCAGTACCTGTGGCTTCATTGTAGTAGACGTTGATCCTCTCCAGTTGAAGATCGGAGTCACCATGGTAAGTTCCAGTCGGATCGATCCCATGTTCATCCGAGATGACTTCCCAGAACTGAAATCACGATGCAAACTCAGTCTAAGAGAGCAAACAGTACAATAGAGTCGAGAATCAGCAAACACGTGCGCAGCTTTAAGATTATATTCGCGATCGCATGCAAACCCCAACCGCAAAACCACATTATCACATTGCAAATATTATCACTAAAGCCCCTGTCCGCCATAGAACATTCTGGAAAGGCATTCGCGCCACATTAAACTTAACGCGAATAAGTCAAGACAAACAAACCTTTGCTCCGATTTGGTTTCCGCACTGACCAGCTTGGATATGAACGATTTCACGCATCTTGAAAGTTTAGTTTGAAAGAAATAAGCGCTGAAACGATACGAAAGCGAACCTCTGCGAATAATCACTTCGGCTTGCAAAAGTAGTGCCTGGGGGCCTTTATATAAGCATGCCGACCGCAGTGCATAGTGACGCGCTGCTAATCCGCGACGAAAAATTGTTTGTCAGAACAAGTTTAAAAATTAATTGATTAGTAGCCTCGATAACGTGTTTGAACAAAAACGTGTGATGGCTAGAAATATTCGGAATGGAATAAATGGAATATTGTGTCGTTTAAGTTGTCTTTTGAAAGAAGCGTCAATTTTAAATTATGCTCGCGCATTGAGACAGCCTGGAAACGGACCGCGCGCGGGTGCTGCCATAGCGAATTAACAACAGATCGATAAGAATTTTCTGTCCTTGCGATGCAAGTTCAGACATATTTTAATTCCTTCTACGTGTCAATTTCTTGCCAAAATTTTTCTCGTTCACAACGTACTTTAAACGCTAACCCGACATAAGGTTCTTATTGAAGCGAAAGCAATACTTATTTAGAAGTAATTATCATGTTACTTAATTTGTTCTTGCGGTTTGGACGCGTTTTATAAATTACAGCTGCAATTTAAAGGTCGTTTGTGGAATAACCAACTTCAGAGGAATTATTGCCTGAAACCCCGAGAACAGAATTGCAGGCGACATTAGACATGAACGCTTGCCTTGTTGAAATAAAATTAGGTCGGTCTCCTCTTGTCATTGTTCGAGTCAGAAACCCAAGTTTAAGATGTCAATGACGTGAATTTGGCGCCTTTTTCATTTTAAACAACAATCGATTGCATGTCTGGTTTGTTGTTGATTGTGCAAATGAAACGAGCAACTCACTATCTCTGGCGAGTGTGTGTGTCTCTATTGAGCGGTTGAGATTCAAACCGCTATTCTACGACAATCTAAATATTGCTCTATGTTTTTGTCTGTCTGCCCAGATATTTGTCTGAGTATGTGTATACGTGTGCGTGTGTTTTCATCGGATTCTTTGTAGGTGACTGTCAACATTTTGCAATGGTCCTTGAGTTTAAAAAGTGAAATTTTCGGTTGTAGTTTTAAATTAGAGGCTATTTTTAAAATAGAAATGACGCTTATGAAAGATGGAATGAGATTCGCTAGGTGCACCTGACAGAATGTTCTATTCTTGTTCAAGCCTGGTGTTTACACTATGATACCGATGATAATGATGGTGATGATGATGACGACGATGATGATGATGAAAGGTGTATTCGTTACTGCCATCAATAAAATCTCCCTTTCTGTTCAAGTACTTTAAGATCTGCTGTTGCTTCCATCCATCTCTTTGCTTTCTCATCGTCTGTACACGATAAGTTCATTTTTGCTACATTCTTCCATCAAAAGTCTTTTGACAAATTCCTAAAGCGTGAAACCTTAACTTTTGAAACAGTGTCAAAAACTAAGTTTAAGAAATAGGTCGTCAGTTAATTTCTGGAGAATTTTGCTGATATTGTATGAAGTCACCCCCTCAAGACCTCCTCAAAAGTACTCAAATAACATAAGAACGAAAATACCAACAAACTCGTACTATTTCTGGAACTATTTAAAAAAAGATAAAAACGTCAGAAAAAAGAAGCAAAAGACCAAAATAGGGCGTTGTAAGTTGGTTGTCTACCAGCAGAACAGCAGTTCAATGAAGGGATGAATCAGAGGAGGCAGCTGTTGCTTTTTGCCTCATCATCATCATCATCATCCTCAAGGCTTTCCAGTGGTGCACGCTGGAATGATGTGTGTGTGTGTGTGTGTGTGTGTGTGTGTGTGTGTGTGTATATGTGTGTGTGTACAGAGATGGACAAGTGTCGTGTGAGGAGGTTTAACTTGTAAATATTGCAGTGATTATG
>MPNW01000792.1:0-22033 GCA_011800805.1 Hirudo medicinalis | reverse complement strand
TTCTTGTTATTTACTGTGAAGCCCAAAAATGAAGCTGTCCTATATTATGAAGCATAAAATATCTTCAAATTCTGACCAGCTCCAGCTTCTTTTCTTATGGAAAGTAGTCCAAGATGAATGATTTAATATTTGCAGTGACATCAGATGCAGCACATCAAACCACCACCTTCATAAACTCCCCGTATTGAACTAAAAGTGTTGGTTCTATAGAAAAATATCTTTGAATTTCTAATTGTTTGTTCCTCATACAAAACTAGTTACAAAAATTATTCTTTTTTGCTTACCAATAATCCCATCACTCAATTCAGGGTTACGCTATCTAACTCAATATTAAATATGTCGATATTTTTACAAGCTATATCTATATAATTTTAAACTATTTTATTATACAAATATTTTGACCCTTATCTGTAAAAATTTGGTATTGTTTTAATGAAATAAACAAAAGTGCCACAAAATATAATATAAATATTATTGTATCGTATTTTCTGAGACGAGTAGGATTCACTTTAATTAGCTCAACAAGTTATTAAGGAAGTCTAAATGTATGAGTGTGACTGAACTTGTCCTCTTCTCCATCTACCAACACAAAATACATTGAAACCTCAAATATGATTTTAAAACAACAATTCCAAAAATGCTTGCTACGAACAAAGTAACCTTATTTGCTTTTATGCTCTTCTATTGACAGCCTGCAATCGAGATCACTCCAAAATGACCTGTGAAAATATTATGCGATGTAACGGTGAATATAATATGTATGGAGTTTGCAAATCAGGTTGTAAACCAGGATTCATTGGTGAACATTGCATGGAAAAGGGTAATTGCTAGTTAATTACAGATTTTTATATCTACATTACTGACCAATAATCACTGAAATATTAAAAAGAGTTGTAATGTAAATGATTTAAATAATAATAATAATAATAATAATAATAATAATAATAATTAATAATAATTAATAATTAATAATAATTAATTAATCTTAATATTAATTATTGTTATTAATTAATGTTATTATTATTGTTATTATATAATAATAATTATTGTTATTATTATAATAATACTTATTGTTACTATTATAATAATGAATGTCTTTGTCATCGCATTTTTTGCACTTTGGGTATGTGTTCTTCGTCTAATGAGGCTGTGTCGCAGATTACGTATTGATCCTTCTCCTTTGCTACTAGGTCTGGAATACTTATTCTACGTTCAATTTTGGTGATATGACGCTGTTATCTTTCAAAGCAAAGATCAGCAATTAAATAGACTTGGACTGTGCCATCATTGCTGACATTCTAATGATCGGCACCCATTTTCTGAGATGCAGTATTTTGAGTCCTCCAGCCTTGACTCCCGAGTGGAAGAAAGCAAACGGCGTGTCTTTGGGAAGGCACATCCATTGTCAGACAGCAGATCTTATCTTGGTGTCACAAGCACTGAGAGAAATTATTATTATAATTATTATTACCCTGAATTACGAGTAGCGGCAACAGTCGTAATGTGTCCTGCACCGCCAGCGAGAACCCTCGTGTAGGGGCGCTTTTTAAATGGTAGATCAGTTATAAAAAAAAAGGAGCCTTCACATCCTATTCGGATACATAATTCATTCAAAATATCGGCTAATTGAAACTGCAATCATTAAATGAAATAGACTTTTCATCATCATTTCCAGATTATCATATTACTTTTGCCTTCTTTCGTTGATCCGTAGACTGAGACATAAATAAATTCGTGATTATTTCGTTCCATGGATTCAGGGTGCTTTTTGAAATTTTTCTGGGGTAATGAACTGTATTTAATGCAATTATAGATATTGTAACGTTTTCAGGAAATAGTACAACAACCGTATTGATGACAGCGACATCATCATTCACTTCCGAAACTCCTGATATGTGTAAAGTATTTATAATTATTATGATGCAAATGTGGACCTATATGTTATATAATAATACAATTACTATATTATACAGTTAGCTCTGAGGGTTGCCTTCCCATAGGGCAGTAAAATGTATGATCGCACATCCATAAAGGACAGCCACAAAAACCTATTCATTTTTACTCCTACCTTTTGTCAGCAATAGTCCACTTTGGGCTTTACCCTCTATTCTCCCCCCACTTTGTGCGGAAGTATGTTATGGATGATCCCTAGTTCGCAACACTTGCAGCTTACACAATAACATGCACCATGCACATGAATGAGTGCTAAATAAATGTTTAACAAAAGCGCCCGTTGTGGAATAAACGTCCTAATGAACTGGCTGCTATTATTTCAAATAATGCATCAAATACATTGAGATCTACTTGCACCCCCTAGACCTTGAGTGTAGGTCATGGTAGAGAAGTAAAAGCAAGAGCCCCTCTGGCGCTAGACAAATGAAAAAAGCTTCATACGGAGAAACGGACATTTATTATTTCTAATATATTATGTAAACGTATATGTAATTTAATAAAATTTGTGGATTTACGATCTAATTTTTTAAATTAAAATTTAAATGTGAAATATTGCTGAGAAAAAATATTTTCCAGCCGGAAGTGGAAATTGGATGGAAACACTTAAAAGGATTCTGCTTCTAACCGTCGTATCAACGTCTGCGATTTTCTGCCTTGGAATGAGGTTTGACGTTTTCGATTTTCACATTTGTTTCTCCGTTATTTTTCATAGAATTGTTGTTAGCCGCAGACGTCCAAAATCAATCCATTCAGAGGGAAGTCAAACATCTGCAGAGGAAAGTCAAGTTCCACCTGCAGAGCCTTGAAGACTTTCAAATCCAGAAAAAATACTTCAATTATTGAAAGTCAGGAAAAAATTGCAGATATTTTGCAGGTTGTTTCTTTAAAAGTAGTTTGGAACTCACGACCTTAATTTGAATTTCGAGAATGACAAGTGAAATCTCCTTTGTTATATTTTAGATTTGAGCCTCAAGAATCAGCTTTTGCAAGAATTTTTCAGTGAAATAAAGAAGTGATCCGAAAATAAATAGTTTGCAACTTTAGAGGAATTGATCGAAAAAATAGCAAAACATCAGATTGTGAATTAATTGGAAATACTGTTTAAATTCAAATTTAGAAATCTATATCTAGCTTGTAACAAGAAATAAAATCTGTATCTTCAATCTGTGTATACTTTGTGAACTCATAAGTTGACTCACTGGGCTGTGTTCCTGCGTTCGGCGGTAATGGGGAGTGTATTATAGTTATTAGTGTATTGAAATCTTAATGTGTCTGGTTCTCCCCAGAACCGCCAGAGAGTGCCTTGTTGTTATCGTAACTTATATGTAACATCCGTTGCATAACTTGATGAGTAGGTTCTGTGATGTCGTCTTGAATGGCAGAAGACTTAACAATTAGATAATACTGGAACGCCCATGGGAAGGGCGCTATGTGAAGGGTCGAGCGATTGTGTTTGATATCAAACTTTCGGTTTCACTTTTAAGAATTTTTCTTCGTTTTGTTATTTGTCGCAAACCAGTTGGGTGGAACGAAACGACAGGGCCAACTCTGGGATAGAGAGATGCGGTATTGTCGGGATAAATGGGTCGACCGCGGGCTCTCAAATCACTATGGGCTGCCATCAAAATTGACACCAAAATTGCACGACACGCTCTGTCTGCTAAGAACCTCTGGTATGTAAGATAAACGAAAATGATGATGAAATGGTCCATAGGTGTCACCATTGTCACTATTATACTCATGTAGTGGCATCTAGCGTAATATATGGAAATCTTGTAATATTTAATTTGAATTATCACTAAATTATAAAATGCTATCTTGTTATTATTAAACGCCATTGAAATTATGAAATGGTATTAAAGTGACTTTTTTGTAAAGATTGTCAACATAGAATGTTTATCGAGAGAATATTTCAGACCCGGTGTTGTTGGTAGAACTGACCATGGATAAATGAATTTTTGCAAAACGTCGCAATTACTAAGATCTCGTGTTCAACAACATTTGGCATCATCATGATTCACAAAACACATCACCCCTGCTACCTTTGACCCTAATCATTACAGTGATAATTATCAGTAATTACTGCTTAAAATTATTTAAGTTATTTAATTATTAAAGTTATTTAAGAACAAAGCTTTCGATCTTTCTGATGTTGTTTCGATTCTTCTCCATGTTGCTCAAGTTCTAAGTTTTGTGAATGTAAAATATAAATCTAGTTCATTTATATAGCGCCATATGCATAGCGTCATAGGCACTTTTTTTGTTAACCATTTATATAGCGCTCCTTCCCAAGGGCGCTGGCAGAAGTGCAGGTTGGGTTTCGAACACGACACATTACGACTGTCGCCATTACCGCCGTAGATAATAATCGTGGTCATGATTGTAGTTCAGTTCTCACGGGTGAAGATAACAATGAACCATTTGAAAGGTTTTGAAAAACATTCGATTTCTCTAAGATGGAGATAATATAAATATTAATTAATATTACATATGTAATCATTATAATAATAATAATAGTAATAATAATAATAATAATCATAATCATAATAATAATCATAATAATAATAATGCTATTGTTATTATTAAAATGACATGTAGTTTTTAAATTTTATTATAAGATAATCCGTTTAGAATGTTTACTTTCTCATTCCCAGTCAGTCAGCAGACAAGTAGTTTTTATTGCTAATTATGCATGAACTCTTGAGGACTTGTGTTGATCACACATCTTGAACAGCCACAACAACAACAACAACAACAACAACAACAACAACAACAATAACATCAACTACAACAACTATTACAAAATCAACAACAACAATAATAATAAAAATAATAATAATCATCATCATCACCGTAATGGCAATTAGGTTTAATGTTACTTGCTTGCATGTGAATGCGAGGAGTTTGAGCTTGCTTTCTTATGAGTCGATTCAATTCGTTGTCAACACCAACAACGAAAACAACAACAATAAAAATATTACGAACAAATTGCTAACATTGTAATAATATAATTTGTTATATAATAATAATTATCATTATAATTATATTTATAATGGTTAAGTATATTATAATAATATATAATGATAATTCGAAATGTAATATAACAATAATTATAATGGATTATTATTGATAACTTATAAAGTATAAATGAAATATTAATAATAACAATAATATAATATAATATAATATAATATAAATAATATATTATTATTATTATAGTTATTATTAACAACAACAATAACAACACATCATTTTTTCAAAATTAGTTTGAGCACAAACACACCATAAAAACTTCGTGTCGCACTGTCGAGTCTCAAAGCATGAGAAAGTTTTCACATCACGACTTTGACCATTCAATGAATCACAGGTTTCCTAGCAATTGTTTGAGAAGTGAGCGCTATATAATGGGTTGAAAATTAACCTCGGACTTATGAATCGATTATCTTAAAAGGATTGCATGTAACGTAAATGATATGTGACTCATAGCGCATATTATATATATATATATATATATATATCATATTATATATATAATAATATATTTTTAATAATAATATTAATGATAATGATTCCATCACATAGACAAGACAAACGTCACACTTCGTAAAGACTTCTTCCAATTAAATCATCATACCACGAGTATGACTTAACTCGAAACAAAAACTTTCAAGTTAAAACTGAGATGCTTCCGCTTCCTGGAGAGTTGGGTTGGAAATACCTTTTTATTTCTTCTCATTCTCAGATTCTTTTTCAATTCTTGATTTCGTTCTAAACTTCAAAGCGACTTTCAAATTTGTTTCTCTGAGATCTCTTTCGCTAACACATTTGCATTTGCGCTTTTATTCTTTTATTCATTCGTTCACTCATTCACTCACTCACTCTCTCAGTCCATCAGTCAATCTCAACCAAACCCTCACTCATCTCACTCATTTGAATATCTTTCTTCCACGGCATTTTCCGAAAAGCAGGATGTCGAAAGTATGGAGTTCAAATGCCGGCTCTCTCATAAAATCTTATCAACTCTCCTTAGAAGTTGAAGACCGTCTGATCTAAATATGGACAGGCTTTCAGCAAACTAGGCCAACAATAATAACTGTATGAGTAAAAATGGTAAAAAAATGATTGCAACATATTTCTTATCAACAACATTCATATTAAGGTATCTGATTGTAAATGAGCGACTTGCTATTATTTGTGTCTCTGCAGTATTTGTCGTTGGTGAATCATTGTGTTTGTTATTATTATTATTATTATTACTATTATTAATTATAAATTGTTGTTATTATTATAAGGTGTGAATTATTATGATTATGATTTTAATGATAATGATGATGATGATGATTATTATTAATAATTATTGTAATTATTGTACAAATTATTATTATGATTATTATTATTATTCATCGGTCCGATCAACTAGCCGATAACTATATAAAAGCCAATTTTCACCGTCGCCTTCCTTCACAAGAACTGAGTGCTTCTTCAATGAATTGATTACGAAGATAATTATAAAATAGACATTCTTCAATCAACCTTTACCGGCTTACTGTGTTGCTTAAAGCAGACGATTCGCAAAGTTTTTCAAGAAATAAGCGCTAAGAGGTGAGCAAAAAAATTCAAATTGTAAAAACACCGTCCTCGTAATATTTGTAATGCTGATCGTAACGATTACACGAGAATTTGGAAAATCTGTGTAATATAAATATAAGAATATGCAGTGTCTCAAATCATAAATCAACGTTACTTTTGCGTAAACCTCAAACCTTTACCACTTCGATTACATCTCTGATGGTTTGGATTATACAGTGATATTGTGATATTGTGGCAAACTACATCATAATATTATATTAGACGTTACAAAAAAATATATTATTCGTATTCGAATAATTATGTGATAATTTTATAAAGTAGCATATTGAACTTCGTATTGAGGATGATGGATGGACGTGTTTTTACAGGACCTACTGACTCGCCAAAACTCCTGAAAATGAAAGGAATGGGATACAGTTTAATAGGCAGCATTACAACCTCGATCATCGTGCTCGTGTCTTTTGCATCCTCTGATGCCGGTTGGCACAATTCGTCAACTAAGTTATTGAGAAATTTATTGTCATATTGGAAGTTCATAATATTTGCTGTTCTTCTCTGCGAATTTTCGAACCCAGACGATCGTGTGTCTTCTTTTTTTTTTTTTAAGAATTTTGCTCAGGCCAATCGCAAGATTCTTAAAATGTAAAGCACAATTGTTTTCTTACGCTCAAAAGACTCGTTCACTGAATTCAATGATTTAACAAAGTTTGAAAATAAATGTCAATCTAAAGCCGTGCAACTTTAGTGTAAATACTCAGCCAGAATAATATTAATCAACCCATTTCAGCCAACGTGACAGTGTGTCCCATCGGACGACTTCCCCAACTTCTGAATGGTCAGTACATTCTTTCCAAGGACAACATGTCAGCCTTGTACTTCTGCAATGAAGATTACCACTTCAGTAATCTACCCAGCAGTTCTTCGAAGACGATTATATACTGCGACAGTCAAGGAAATTGGCAGGGAAAGCCGGCTGAATGCGTCAAGAGTAAATAGAAGATTATTTCTTAAAATTCAGCCGAAAATCACTTTGTCAATATAGTAATAAAAATATTTTAAAAACCGATTTATTACTGAATGAATTCATTCATTTGGCAAGATGAGCCCTGTCATTCTTCTTTCATCGACAGCCTCCTGCAAACCTAATCCCTGCCAGAACGGAGGAAAGTGCAGCACAGCAGAAGATCCCTTCAAGACCGGATACACCTGCATATGTCCTCAAAACTACGGCGGCAGGAGGTGCCAAGTCGGTGAGTATGTCTGAGGGGGAAATGGGTAAAAATATGGGGACTGAGCATTTCATGAAAGTCAAGGCGGAGTTTGGCTTTTTAAATCGGTTTCGATTCTGTTTGCGTCATCGGCCGAGCGATCAAGACTCGTCCACATCCAAAGTTTGGGAAATCCAAATATAACCGGACCTAGATTCAGCACACGATGATTGTATCCAAGCTTGTGAAATGAGCCCTGTCTGGAGAATGGAGCGAATTGGAAGAGTTTAAGAGATTATCGCATCATTGCCTTCGAAGGCTGACGATGACAATGACTTGCTACGTGAGTCATCGTTCGAAAGGCAGAGAAAGACTCCTTCGACATTCTAATTTTAAACTCGTTCAGCAAGGATGCACCATCTTTTTGTCTTTTTGTTTGCATTCCCGTCGTAGGGTTGCATCTGGCCCGACCTAGTTGCACGATTATTTCTGGATATAGACATGTATAAGATCTTGGATATTTAAAGCTTAAAGTCTCATTTGTCCAAATAACGTTGCTAATTGTATTAATAAATTCCTTTTAATTTCAACAACTCAATAGAAATGGGTGTGCCACAAGATTGATGTTGTTTAACTGAGACCTACATTCTCTTTTTAAACAGCCAACCCGTGCAGAACTTGTCCCGCTGGTACTCAGTGCATGATCACCTTTGCAGACGACGTTGGTCGCTTCTGCTACGACAACAACATGAGGCTGGTCACCTAAACACGTAATAACCGGAGCGGTTGAACTGTTTCTCACATGACATTATCATGGCGATGACATTATTGTCTTCATCGTCATCACCATCGTCACGTGAAAGACTGGAAGCGCTTACTTTCCCAGGACTTCGTTAAAACTACTTTGTCATGCTCGATTGACCTTTACATCTTTTCGTCAAGAGATCGATTACTCAAATTCGACAACAGATCGTGCTTTAAACGAAAGGTTGTCTCGGTGCTTTTACTAATGTTAGCAAAATACATGTTGTCCTGATTGAAAGCCTCCTGCAAATTAAAGCTTCAAATGTTCTCACGCTATGATCGTGCATTTCTGTTTCTCAGTTATTGAGTTGAACTGATGTCGTGCTTAATTGATGCAAGTAAAAAGTGAATCGGTTTGACTTAAATTAACCGCGGCGTACAATGGACGGTCTCGCAGTACCGATTCGTCGATCAATCATGCGTTCGTGAGGATGGTTGTATTTTCCAGAAAAGCCCTCCGGACTTCAGCATTCAAAGTGGTGTAATTGTTAAATTGAATCTTCTCTTTAGAAGACAAATCTACCTTTACTGGCAGATGTGAACAAGACCCAGCCAAAAAGTCCCAATACGAGATTAATTTTAGTTGATTAACGAGCAGATTTATTGACAAATGGACGAGTTGGTGGACCGTGCAGAGGAGGTTTTGAGACGTGAGGTACATTGCTGATACGGCCGGGGCTGGTTTCGTATATAAGGGTTTGATTTCAGGGCTCCTGGGAGTGTGGTGGTACGTTGGGTTCTCGTGTGGTTTTCGTGTTTTACGTTGAGAGTCGACAGTAAGTTCTTTTATTTCAAGGAGTTGTCGTAATAAAGTTTGTGTTTATGTTGTTCTTTAAAGTGGAGTTAAATAAAAAGACCCGACAGGAGGTTTATGCCAGACATGGACCTATCATTTTAACTCCCCTTAAGATAAGTGTGGCTTCCGAGGTGTCCATAACAAAGATTTGTTTCTGCTTGAATCAGACTTGCAAGGAAAATTCTTGCACAGCAACATATTCTCAGGAGACTTGCACTAGTTAACCCGATGCAGAACATTTTAACTGTGTTTGAAAAACAACACCACAAATGCAATCTCAGTTTAAGATGATGAAACAACAGGAAACACAACCGCGAACAAACCATAGAAACGGACACTGCAGAAAGATAAAATGGTCATCCCCGTAAAGAATTTCAAATATTGCATTCTTTGGGTTGATATGATGAAAACAGCCGGTAACAAATGTAAAGATGATATGGAAGATCGTAACAGAGATAGACATAGTTGTTGTGAATCCGTCATTCAACTGGTCCAACAGTAAAACCAGACAAATGCATGCAATCAGCAATCAACCAATATATAATAATATAATATTATAATAATAATATTATTAAACTAATAATATCAATATAACCAGTACAATTAGATAAATATTATTATTATTATTATTGTTATCAATTATTATTAACGTTGTTGTTGTTATTATTATTATTGGCGACAAAAAGACATCGAAAATGACAACCTGATTATTGTTTAACAGGATTACAATTAGAAGGTGCTCGTAAAATCGAAATAAATCCTTCAAATACGGAGTGAGTGTCAATTTAAGTTAAGTCGAACAACAGAACAAACATTTGAGTTAAATTTTCATAATATTCGTCATCGACTTCTACTTCTGTGCTTCAGTATCTCCCTTCTTCAATCACTTGGCAATAATTAATTACTCGCACAAAATAAACTTCAGAAACTCAATCGTCCGGTCGAAAATAATAATCCGATTAACCGCTACAAAGTTACAAAAGTCGTCAAATTCTGAAATACTTTTATGGAAATTATCAGACGTCACTCGATTTAAGACAGTCCAGAGACTCAGAAACCCGCGGATCATCGGGTGAACACTAGCGGCAGCAATCAGTGATTGGTCCAAGTTTACGAGACACGACGTTTAAAGAGAAACACGACATCCATTAAGATTTTTTGAAGAAAATATACCAGCACAATTCGGTAGCTTCTCATTCGAGGAACAAGTACATAATCCCGAGAGAAAAATAATTCCATCACAAAAATATCAGGAAGACGAAACGAATTGCTGGAATAGATCTCCAACAAAAAATCATTTAGGCAATTATTTTTATTAATAACAATTATCCAGAGGTATAAGAAAGATTAAGTCTGACCGCGGGAGTGACCCCCAATAGTCGCAGCAAACAGGAATACGTTCCACCACCGAGTCGGGGTTGATGAAATTTGGGGTAGAATAAATTTAGGGTCGAAATCCTGAAAGTCTCCATGGCTTAATAGGGATGTTTATTGCTAGATGGAAAGAAGGAGATAAGATTGCATCTTAAGACCTTGAAAAGTTCAGCATTCCGACGGAAATACGAGTCATCTCGTGCAAGAACAAAAAACGATGATGTTTTTAAAAAAAAGGTTTTGCATGATTTTCATGTCCTTAAATTAAACATTCGATCTTGTTTGTCTGACTCATGAGGCCATTCAATACGAAGAAGATTTAGCGACTGAAAGTGCTTTCAATTTTTCTCTTCAACTAGACCGATACGATGTCCTAAAACATTAAAACACTTTAAAGACTGGAAATGACCGAAAGAGCTATTCATTTGCGATGTGTTACAATGTTCTTCAAAAGCCATTTTGCTTCGTTTTAAGCCTGACACGAAGGAGGTAGGTAGCATCCACGGGTAGAATTGGAATGAGTGGCTCTCCTACCCGCAGCTGAAGCCGATTAATTCGAGACCAAGAAAAACATTTTGAAGAATATCCACGAAGTCTGAACCGAACTCTAAATTTGATATCGCCAGGAGAGGAGAAACTAATAAGAAAAAGAAAACAATAACTTCAGATGAAATAGCCAAAGGCTGATTCCTTGGCAGCTTACAAAAGAAATTTTATTTAAAATAAAGTTTCGAATTATTTATTTAAAGATATTAAATTGCCAAAGTATTTCTCAGTATTATTCGCTAAAATCATCACACTAAGGCAAATAAAATTCAGCGGATCTATGAAAGAATCCGGTGAGAAGTTCTCATATAACCCTATTTTAATAGTAAGTGAAGCGCTGCATAACTACGTTCTGAATGAAAGTTCCCTCCATTTTCCACATTTGGATTGATGAGCCTCCCCAAAGGATTTTAAGTGCTCTATCGAAGTTGGCAAGGCAATGTTCCCATAGACTTTTAGTTGCTAAGAATTCTGAAAGACGTTCTGGAAAGAAGTAAGCGATAGAATGTACCTCAAACTCCACGATGTAAGCCAGGAAAATTAGAATTAAATTAAATTAGAAAATTAAAACCAAATAATCGCCTAAACGAACATCATAAATCGAGAGAAACCAATAAAGAAGAATGGCATAAAGGTTGATAAATTCCAAGCATCATTGCAGTGAAACCGCCTAAGAACGTAACAAGACAACTCCAACGCACAACTCCAGAAATAACATCGACCAACAACCTCAGACAGACCCCCGATAAATAAACTTGGTGTCGAACCAATTATTATCATTATTATTATTTTATAATTATTATTGTTATTATTATTATCACCACTATTATTATTATTATTATTATTATTTCTATTATTATTATTATTATCATCATTATTATCATTATTATTATCATTATCTTTTCTTTTTTTTTAAGAAGCACTAAAAACACTTAAACTATTAAAATAAAAACCTTGTATTACATCTGTGCAGATCTTCGAAAGAAAACACAGTTTATAACTCTCAGAAAGAAAATAAAATCCTCCAAGAAGTCTGTGTTTCTCTCTACAAAACTGTGTCGAAGACTCCCAACGAATTGCATATTATGTCGTCCTGCATCGTATTAAACAGAATATTTATTCGCAAATAATGCTACAATTTGTTCTCGACACAATTCTAGGTCAATCATGTTTGTAAAAACTATTTATCTTTTCAAAAATCTTCATCACTACGATCCTTCGTGTTCAATTTTTGCAGAAATAATATGAAGCGGATTAGCATTGCTCATTGGTTGGCATTTATCAACGAGCTGACGAAATTTATAAACTCTTATCAGTGACGTAACAGATTCCAGCAAATGCTTTCACATTATTTACTGGAAGTTAAAATTAAATTTTAAATTACTTTTAATTAGAGTATTTTTTCTTCATTTCAATAACTTTAATTGATTCACGTGGCCTAACCATTTCGCAGACTTGCATGAACTCGTCTGCTGTTATTACTCCATTGTTGCCCACGTCCATCTTCTGAGCTCATCGAATTAAATGGATGAATTTAAGAATGACATGGAATATTCTGATCATCGCTTATCAATCGCAAAACACTTTTAAATTACCGAGATCTTAAAGCATGCCAATTCGTAATCCTATTGAGGTAGATAAAGTCATCGACATCGTCATCATTATCATTATCAGTATCATCAAAATCATCATCATAATAACCACCCTCAACATCGTAACATCATCGCATCACCTTGAAGACCCTGTCAACGTGCTCTCTGGCAGTTACGTCGTCCATGGGGGGCTCGGCACACGTCCCTATGAGGTCGTACACGGAAGTGACTATTTCAGTCATCTCGTCTTTGGATATGACTCCGTCGCCATTGAGGTCGTACAGATTGAAAGCCCATAGCAGCTTCTCCTGGACCGACCCGCGGGCCAGCACCGACAGTCCGGTAACGAATTCCTAGTTGGGATAGGCAAGGGATGGTGTATGAATAAGCGAGGATGGAAAGGAAATAAAACCAATTAGAAGAAAGTAAATGAATGAATGAATGGAAAAGTTTGCGAATTTTGGATCCTTTGTGAATGTTTGAAGAATGGACTGAATTTTTTGGCAGATGGATGACGACATTGCATTGGCTGAGCTCATTAACAACGAAAAAGATAACGCTCTGCACGAACGAACGAATTTAATGATGGTGATGACGGATGGAAGTACCCGAATATTACAATCCTACATCTGGGAGTGCAGGTGTTGAGTTAAAATGAACATTCAATGATTGACGAGCGCAGGAGTCAAACAGAATGAAGAAACTTGTAGAGCTAGTTTGTTGCAACAAATTTAGAGAATGAGATTAGATTGAAACAGAGTGCTGCGAGTTGAACAAGGAATGAAGTGAACTGCCGAGGAGTGGCAATCCAGAGATGGGCACATAAGATCTGGATGTTGTTCTTATCAAGCATAAACTGTAAACAAATGCAACTCAAAGTCAAGTTATCTTACAAGGCTATGGTGAAGATAACCATGTCGATGATGATGATGTCTTTGATATATTTCCGTGAATTATTTATTATAATTATATTTATTTGTATCTTGTCTACAACATAAACTATGTAAAACTGATTCCCTTGCTCGTCGATCGATAAATCTCAGTATAGTCGACACAAATCTCCACAAAAACAAATATCTCACCGGCGGTTTACCGGCGGAACAATATCCCTGGATTAGGTAACAGACTAGAAAGCGGAAGAATATTTATTTTTTAAGAGAAGAAATCTTTCAACTTTGAACAGTTGTACTTCTTCGGCATTCTAGCGAGAGACAGTTGTTTAAACTTTCGAACCAATTCCGAGAAAGGTTTGTGTTTTTAGCTCATTTGGTTGCTCAAACTAAATACACTTCGACGAAAAATTATAACTTAACTTAATAATATTGCAATCACGGTGAAAACACATCCTTACAAACTGCGCGCAGACGACAAATTCAAACAGTTTGAATCTTGGCTGTGCTGGTCGTAGGCCTTGGTTTGGCGCGTTGTAATGGCGTCGCTTGTCGAGCTCTGAGAATGTGGATGATTTGTTGCTCTCGACCAGTTGATGTGTTAAGTTGTTGGTGCTAATTACTTCATCTTAACGGCTCATTGTCAATTACATTCAGGGTGAAGATCGAAATAGTAAGAAATAGTTTATCGTCTCCCAGTGAAGTATCAATTCGACGCAAATCAAATTACAATTTTCAGAGGGGTTTAGAAAAGCTACAAAGGTAAGCATAACGGGAATTATGCTTTTATATATTTATATATAATTTTGAATTGCATTACTTTATTCGTGTCTCCTAATCTGGACTTCCGAAGGTCAGTTGTGCTAATTTGCTGGCTGTGCTAGTTTATTTATTTTGTTAAAACCTTTCTGAAAGTTTATACGAAGTCACATAAACAATGATATCATTCTAATCGGGCTATTTAAGCAACACATGTCCTCATAGTGATGCCAACAACTATCATCGTCATCGTAACCAACATCCTTTCTCACCAACCTCAAAACTGACAGTTCCATCCCTGTCCTGGTCGAAGACGTTGAACACGTAATGAGCGTATAGATTGGAGTCTGAAGTGATGACGATAATGGTAACGAATAAAGAACAATGCACTGTTAATAACGGTGTTAACAACATAATACAAAGCAATAGATTGTATGCAACAATTATATCACATGTTATGACATCGTGAGTAGAAATATAGTTTATCTTTTGTTATCAACGTGGTCATGATCGTCATCAGCGTTCGGAATGTACACGGCTTCCGCCGAGAGAGATGCACAGCTCGCAATGGTTCCAACACGATCGATTCTCTCCCCTCGTCGAAACTCACTCTCGCCAAGTCCAGCACCATCATCATCATCATCATCGTCGTCGTCGTCCATGATGTCATCAGCATCAGCACCATTGTAATTATAATTATCGTCATCCTCCTTGTCGCCATGACAACAACCACCACTGTCACACGACATTGTCATAGTGCAATAACTCTGAATGGAAGCAATAACAATGGCAAGAAAAGAACGATGAGGATGGTGACATTTTACAATGGCGATTATGATTATGATGATGACATGGTTGCAGTAGTGATGATGACGATGACAGCGGTAAACTGCTGTCAACCATTACAGAGCCGAAAACCCATTAGCGCTTGGACATCAATGGCTGGAACATTGGAAATGACGACGGTGATGATGATGATGATGATGATGTTGATGATGGCAGCAATCCTAGCGATGACGACGAAGATGATGGTGATGATGATGCCACTATACCTCCCTGGGGAAAAAACTGAGCGTATATCTCCTTGAAAGTGTCCTCTCTCACGACACCGGACGGACATTCCTAGGATGAACAATCGATGATGATGTTGGTCATGGTGATGACGATGATAATGACAATGACGGTGATGAATGGGGACCTGCTTGAAGCCCCTGTAGATGATCTGCAATTCCTTCTTAGTGAACTTGGTGGTCCTGCACAGGTGCTCCAAACATTCCGGTTTGTATCGCACGGTTGACAGCGTGGGGTCCGAACTTAGGGGGTCGTCATCTGCGGGTGGCGTTGTTTGGGTTGTGATTTGTGATGATTTAGTGGAGTTGTGCACAACAAGAACTAATCGCTTCACTCCAATCAGACGATGATTAAGAGGTTGAATAATTGTCACTGGTCGTCACGACAACCTGGCTCATCATTTGCGATTGATAGTGATGATGGACAACAGCAGAAATAGCGATAGTAATGATGATGAGACAAATGTAGCAGTAGCCGTAATGAGTAGATTTAATGAGCAGCCACGATAATTAAAATGTCATTTATAGCTTGTCGTCTCGGCATACATTAACGTGTTTAGTTATTTTCCTTATTATTGTCCGATATTATTGTTAGTAAACATATTTTCATTACTGTCATGGTTTCGTAAAACAAATGACATTTGAAAAGCAAATAACTCAAGAACGAACAACATTCTCAGTGTCTTAGTCTTTAGGATAAAAACATTGCTCGGATGCATCTCTCATCATCCCCTGTGAATTGCAAAAATACCGTCTGAATTCCTCTTTTCCTTGAGGGACCTCTTGCTCAAATGGGGAAGGATTTTCCTCAGCTTCGATCTGATCATGTCGCTGGGGTGGTCGCCGTGGTTGGTCTCAAATGCAAGCAATACTGTCGTTAAGTATCAGTTACGTGTTAACAAAATCAACATGAGTGCATATCATTGGTGATGTTCGTGAATGCGAAGATGTAACTGGGACATTATTAAAACCTAAAGAAGCATCGAGTTGCTAGGAAATCCATGTAGTACGTAAATGCATCTTATTCCTTACGATGATCAGGGTCGAGAACAGCGGCGTTATCAGCTGATCGCTAGTTCAATACCGCGTGGGATAACGAATCCAGATCAGGATTCAAGTACAAAGTCTGCCATTTACTAGGCATGAGGTGTGAAGGTCCTTCTTGGAACCTTCCATGCGCGATATTGATCCCTGATAGGTTTAAACTTTCTGTTGCATGCGAGGATGGATAGGTGATTAATTAACTTTGTGAGAGATGTATGGGTGATTGAAATTGTGAATAACTTTCAGAAGCACTCACCTCAACACTGAGTATTACCTCACAATTATTCACATGTCAAAACAATGAGAATACGATAGTGTGGGACAATCGATAACTCTACTTTGTTATCTTAAACGGGCTGATGTAACGTAAACATGGCAGTCTTACTATTTCAAAATATCGTTAATTTGGTAAGCAGTATTGATTCTTGCTTTGTGCAGTTTGTAAAATGTTGCTTTGCCGTAATGAAATGTAAGCCATAAAACTAAGCATCTTAGGAAGGTGGCATTTAATAAATGTTCTGCGCTAGGAATTACTACGAGAAGATGAGAAGTGGTAATAGTAATAAAATAGTAATATCAATAATCAGGAAAATTACTTCATACCGGTGAAGGATTTGTTGATCGGTAACCTCTTTTTGTGACTTGTGACGATGATTACTCCAGAATCAAATGCTTTGTGGATTGGAAGTTAAGGTGGCCGAATGTTACACCCTAGGTTAGTCGAATGAAAAACTCAATGAATTTCTGATACTGCAACTTTAAATTGTCGATCGGACGATAACCACAAATGACTCGAGTCCAAGTATTAACTAATTGACCTTAAAATGTTTTCAACGAGTCACTCCTATTATTTAGAATTTATTTATTATCCAACAACTACCTAAAAAAAAGTGATTCGCTATCTTTTAAATTATAAATGCTAAACAAACTGCTAAGAATTGAGATCGGTAGACGGATATCCAGCAACTACGATATGGAGAAGGGATGGAGATGCTCGCACTTAAATCTTTCCAACAGCTGTGCGCAGTGGAACCGGTCGTACACGTGTGCTGGCATCGCCATTTCCACTACCTTCATCATCGCAATCATCGACACCATCATCATCTTCGCAACCACGTCATCATGACTTGCACGACGGCTGAATGGGTTGCGTTCCTGCATGTGGCGGTAATGTAACAGTCGTGCTGACAACCCAGCTTTCACCGCCAGGGAGCGCCCTCGGGTGGGGGCGCTACATATATAAATGGTAGAACGGTTTAAAAAAATGCCAACAGTACTGGGAGCTAGAGAGAACGGGCGATAGCCTTGCTACCAGCTAGGGATGTTGGTGTAAAACTGTTTTCTGGGAGATAAGCCTCGGCTGGTCCTGGCTACTCCGGCGCGTTGACTCGGTATTGTAGTACAACGGGGAAATTGAGTAGGGAAACCTGTTCGTCCAAATCATCTCTCAAATAAATCCAAATATTTTATTTACATTCACTTTATTAATTGTAATAGCTATTGCCGATGTTGTAATACTGACTAGATGATAAGGACGATGATCCCATGGTTCGAATGCGGACTGCCACAGTGAAATACATAGCCATTATCTTAACCGTTAGTTAGATCGTGTGGGAGCATGGTTATACCACGCCCACTTGTTAACTGAATATTTAGTGAATAAAACTAACTATAAATTCAGCATAAGTTAATGGATGCCATTTGGATGCCTTGAGGTGACACAACTTCCAGTTTTAGCTGAGGGGGGTACAAGTGCACCCCGAAACATTTATTGTTACCTAGCATCAACCGAAAGTTAGGTTGAGAGGATATAAAAACATAGTTTTCATAGAACATTTCTTCTGTACCGCCATCTAGCAATGCTTATAAACATGGAACTGATACAATGAATGATGCTATACAGAAGGGTTGTGTTTTACCAGTCATTTGTATTAAAATAGGCGAATGCCAATATTTTGTACATATTTAACTAAAATGATATTTTCCAAAAATTAATCGTAAATGAATGTTTATTAGCTGGTGTCATATGAAATAAAACAGACGTGAATGTTTAGCAACACTAATAATACGAAATCGTTCGTTGTTGTCAATAAAAGCAGTATCAATAATTACTATTCCAGTTTACAGTCATTGTACAGTTAATAACAGCTTTAACATTTCTTCTTTTATTCATGTTTTCCTCTTTTGTTTTCACATTTCTTCAGTCTATCACATTGCTCGCGCAGCGCCGTCGTCACAAACTATAACTGTTTCCTTTTCTGAATGTTGCCTGCAAACAAAGTTGTTACCACTGTCACACTTCGAACGGCTTTGACGGTCTCGACCACGAGCACAGACAGCACATCTTCCAATAGTTTTATTTTCCCGAGGTCTTATATGTAGAGTACTTCAGGATCTACTTCAACGAAGGTTCACTCAGTGAGTATTGTACTGAAAGTACGGTCGGACGTGAAGAATATTTATTCAGTTTTAATTGCGCTCAAATGGCTCAAGTTGTTTTCTGAAGTTCAAATAAGTTCTCGTTACAATAACGGATTTCGAGGTCTACACTGCAGGCAAGCTTTTGGTTGTTTATTAACTTTGTATACGTGTGTATTATCATTTTTAAGTAAATCCAAACAAGTGTTTTGTTTCAGCAACATGATTGCCACACGTGAGACATGTCCTATTTTATCGGGGATGTTTTGAGAATTTCAATGATAAAACCATGGATTGTGAGTGGAATTTATGTTATCCTAAATGCTTCAGATATGGTTTTATATTTGCAGGAATTAAGGTTAAAATACGATTTATTGAACTATTTGATTAATCTGATTTTATTTGTCGTTTATTACTTCCATCTCACTTGACTCATTTTTACTGATAAAAACAAAGCAACGAAACGAAGCAGAACGATTGTAAATCACACTGGCTTTAAATTCAACGACTTGTTGCTTTCCTGCATAGCGATGGACTTTACAACAGCGTATACAATACGAAATGTTCAGTGCCGCCGAGAGTGGGGCAAGTGCCCAGGGCCCGTCAGTTTTTTTGGGCCCGCCCTGGTTTTAAAACCTTTCTTTAATTATTACCATTAAGTCTGTTTATTTAGCACCGTCTCTCATGGTGGATCGCGAACACTACTCATAGCGACTGCTGCTTTTATGGTGAATTAAAATGTAGTTTGTTTTTATTTTCAAGCAAATAGATAACATATTTGCAGAAAACAAGTTGAATAGAATGTCCATTTCATAACTAATAGTATTAAATAGATACCTTAGGTTGTCACCAGTATCAGTGTGGTCAGCATTATCAGCAAATAATATAAATTCGATGAAGTTTGAAGTGAGGCGGAGATCGTTAATGTATATCAATAATAACTGTGGTCCTAGAATTGAGCTTTGAGGTACGCCACAGGAAATGAGATCGAATGATTATTGCACGTCACGATAACAAACCTTTGGGTTCTGTTTTCAGAACTAAGTTAACTTTGTAACCACTCTAGAGCAATTCACCCGTACCTAATAACGACTGCCGGATTTTCTACCACAACATTGATGAGAGCGAAAGTCCTTGCAGACTCCACTCTTCGGAGTGATTGTGTAAGCCTGCGATCGGGTTTCATGGACAAATTCAAACTCATTAGCATATTGTATGCTGTTGGTCCACGTCGAGCAGAACTTATAACAGACAGCAATCGAACATACCGGAACTTCTGTAAAAATGGTGCCACAAGGAACTTTCCTCATGTTCGGAATTCCATACATTCAGCACGGTTAGCTCAATCGGCACAGCACGAGACATTTAATTTGAGGTAATGGGCTCGATTTCTGATGATTTCGTATTTGTACATGTTGCTTTCTGGGGGCCAGAACATGGAAATCACAACATACCGTATATCGTAGGCAGTTTCTAAAGTTCTAGTTAGAGTTTCACTGCCTTACCATGAAGGATGTTATGCTAATTACACGGAAAAAGCAGTGCTCAATGGATGTTAGGATATGTCTCATTGCTTGCAACAACCACCGCTATGCAGCACCACAGGTAATACATTTGAATAACTAAATTTAACTAATCTGTCTTTAACTGTTTGTCCACTTTTTATGAGAGCCTGTTTATCACAATATTTTCAAATGGCTCTAATAAACGTGACAGACGATAAAAAAATTAAACATAATTACAAAGACATTTGATTATTAATAGAAATGGTTTCCCACATTAAAATGTTGCGATTCTAATATAATTCATTATGCTTTTCTGCATTTCGCATAGAATTGTTTTTTTTATCGCTATCGTTAAAGAATAAAAATTAAAGCATTTGTGAGGACGAAATCAGGAACACTGAAGAAAGAAAAATATCTTCCAATTGTAACTTACGTTGTAATACGACAGGTTTAATAACATTTGAAAACTATATGTCTGTGTATTCGAGTAAGGAAGTTACACTCGATTATATGTACCTAATGGGAGACTGAATAAAAGCACAGTGGCTGTATATCCTGCTTGTGCTTTTATTAACGATTATCGGAATTGTGCTTTGGTTAGTTAATTTTACAATCACAAATAAACTGATTTTATTTCGTCGCTTAGATTTACTTTGTTTGCCAGGTCTAACTTTTCATCTAGAAGAAATTATAAATGAGGGTTGCCTTCTTCTGCGATTCCAGCCTCAAAACGGAAAGCTGGTCAAAAAGGGGAACAAAAGGAAAGAAAGGGCCAACGAAATCCAACACCTCAAAGAAACCACAGCCAAAGCAATCAGAAAGTCGCAAATCTGGCAAATTAGGGAAACTGTTTCACAAAAAGCAGTCAAATGTCAACCTGTTAACCAAAACCGAGGCAAAACCATCCGAAACCGCCGATACGCTAGCGAAGAAGCGAAAAGAGTCTCAAGATAGTCGTTTGGATAAACCAACTACAAGGCAATCATGTCAAGTCTTTATAACAGACCAAAGCAGGAGTTACCAGTTGCTATAGTGATACATAAGCCACCAGGTGAAAAGGAACTGCCAGTTGCTGATGCACTAAATAAACCGTAGCCAGAGAAAGACGACTACCGTGACAACTGCTCGCGAGAAGAAAGCATGATAATGACTGAATTTGGCTAATCTACTAGTTTGTTTATATATTAACACAAAACACAACATAAAAATTGCATAATATTTATTGTGATTTTATTTATTTGTGAAGATTAATAACATTTTTCTTCAAATTTTTATCTCCGTGGATAATTATTTATTATTTTAAAAATGAAAAAGACGACTGTCGGGCTGTTCATGATGTCTTCTTCGATGAATTCTTGGATCTGCTCGACAAAATTGCCGTTCTCAACGATGATGTTGTTATTTCTGGGGACGTGAACATCAGGCTCGATCGATTGGACGACCCGCATACTCTTACATTCACTGGCATTCTTGGAGACCACGGA
>MPNW01000790.1:39202-67185 GCA_011800805.1 Hirudo medicinalis | reverse complement strand
CATCGTTGCCCTCAGTTCCATCCTCTCCATTGTGTTCACTGTCTCCATCATCATTGTCCTTATCATCTTCTTCATCATCTCCCAAGTCATCATCAATTTCATCCTCCTCGTCATCATCTTCCTCTTTTGCAACTTCATCTAGCTTGGCCTTTTTAGTGGTCGTCGACTTTTGCTTTCTCTTTCTCTTCTTTGAGGTCTCAGTCTGCGCATGACCAAACAAGACATCGCCATCACACAGACCGTCTACGATCCTTGTGAGTGTCAGCGTCATTCTTGGTCCTATCTCTGTTAACCTACAAGCAACTTATCTCTATCAACAAATGAATGTTTTTATTAATAAATATATTTAAACTTTTAGCATGAGCACCAGAAGCAAATAACATAAGAAAAAGTCCAGCAAAAGATAAATAAATACCTAATTGCACTTTTACTGGAGGCGATATTTCCTCGTCCGGACACAAACTGCGGCAAGACCACCTCGTTCAGGGGACCGTCCACTTCGGCTTCACTCTCACTTAAGTTCCCCGACCTGAAGATAATCGTGAATGATTCTCATCTAATATGCGGATAATTCATTAGAAATATAATTTGTAACTCAGTAGTATTAATATATTCAATACACATATTTAACAATGAAATCAAGCTAACTTGAGCACAAAGTCACTGATGTCTGAATATTTCGACATGTCTGGAATCTTCGACTTCAACAATTTTTTAACTGGCTTGCTCAGTCCAACTGGGACTACATGAACATTACTGGAACAAATTCATTAACCTGGGTTATTCACCATCAACTCAATTGAGGAATATACACAGAGATAAGATATTTCTATCTGATTTACAAGCAGCTTGCAAACCATCGTAACCAAAATATTGCATTTTTTAAAAGATGTTTCTCTCGTAGAGAGAAAAAGGTCGAAATCACGAGGATCACTCACTAATGTCTGAATTCTATGGAGTCATTTTCTTCGTTGTAGCTCAGGACGACACATCTTTTGTAGTTATTGAGCTTGGCCTGTGAATTTTACAGAGTTATCAAAGATGCGCAGGTGAAAAACATAATCACAAAAATCCAAGAATCTCCTCCTAATTATTCACCTTGTCCACATGGATGGTTGGAAACATATTCTGGAACATGGAAGTTACCAATTTGTGCTTGAGGGCATCACCTCCAAAGTTGTTCATGATGAGGAGTGGATGGTGGAGGAATTGCTTGGCCTCCATGTGATGCCTTTTCAATGAATTGACAATGTCTTTGACAAGGGAATAGGATAAGACTCTAAAAGTCAAAGTTGGGCCCTCTGGAAGTCTGCCCAATCTGAGGTAAATGCCCCTCTCAGTCTTGGAGAACATCATTAAGTGGGAGACATTGAACATCATTCCAACTTGGACAAAGTCTCTTAATCTGTTCACTTTCCTGGCCTGATCTCATGAAGATAGTAAATTAAACAATAATAATAATAATTAAATTAGAAACATAAAACATTTTATTTATGTTCTTTCCAAAGGCACAATCCAGAAACATTTACTGAGTACTTTAACAAATGATTCATCACCCATTCAACTTATTTTAATTAGAGTTGCCTAAAGCAGTTATGAATTTAATTGGCACCTAAAACAGTTATGAATTCTACTAAACAAAAAAATTATAGCTGGTTTTCAAATTGTCCCTTAAATTATCAGAAAATCAAATGGCTAAAAGAACTAATTATGAAATATATGTTGCCCACCTTGAGATTTGAGGCTGTGAAAGGCTCCATGACTCTCCTCATGTCTGTGATCAACTGTGTGACATTCTTCCCAACGTTGTTCTTGTTAAAAATGAAACTATGGGGGCACTTAGAATACTCATCTCCAGCATTAGCAGTTGCTAGCCTGGCACGCTTGGCTGATCGCCCTTTCCTCTTAAAAGATCAATCAAGTTTTTAATATGTTTAGCAACTCATATCACATTTTTTATATTAATAATAAATTAACATCAATCAAACTATGTAATTTAGAGCATTTGTAAGGAATGGTTAAACGAAAATTAAAAATTAAAATCATCCAAAGGGTCCTAACAGGCCTGTGTCTTCCCATGTTTGTATAGAATCAAACTGCAATTATAGAAATATACAATGTTAATTTAGAAATAATTTTCAATGGACGGGTTACAAATGCTCAGTCCCTGTATTCTTTCATGATGCACCAATCGATCGAGTCATTTAAAGAAAAGCCCTATTTTAAAGGAAACGTTAGGTTCATTTTCAAGCCCTATAATGTTAAGATGCTTTGTAACAGAAACTAAATTTCACATGAAAGGTATAGAGATTAATCGTATTATAATGATTGTAAATAACCACAAATTACAGATGTATCTTAAATTTCAGAATCAAGTTTGAATAGAGAATAGAAATCAAACGAAGGTATGCTTTAATAAATGAAGCGATACTTCAACAATTCGATTAAGTTTAATTTTCTCTAACAAATTCAAAACGTTACTTAATATGTATTTGTACAACCTTTGTGCGAGCGTTATATCCGAGGTCCGAGCGAAAATAAATCCAAACACGAGTAACAAGAAAACAATTACAAAACATATTGATTAATATTCTCGTATCATTCGATATATTTTTTAACATTAAACAAAAATAAATTAATATGCATATGCATATTGTTATTTAATTTAGCTGAATGTATTTTATTATGCCCATTAAAACACAAAAACGTTTCACAAACTATTTATGTCAAAATTGACTAATTAGGTTGCTAGTATCAATTAAGAATATATAAAAAAAAAACTGCTAGGGAGGTTTTATTGCTTCAGATCTTAAGCATCAATTTTGCTACACTACAAAATAAATAAATTCAGAAATATTAAGCAGACAGATTATTATTTTAGGATACAACAAATAAAATTTTACATAAAAAAAATCATGTTCATTGAACATGAATGCCGTTTCTCAATGGATTGCCCTTGGTGAGGTGAAGAAAAGTAAACAGGCATGGCATCGGCTAATATTCCCACCAAATCAGAAGATGTTTATGGCGAGAAGTGGGACAGATGTTTATCTGAAACTTGTGTGAAAGTCGGTAAGTGTTTGTCTTGCTTACGGTTGATCAAGGCTATTGCTTTCGGACTGGTGACTTTAGTTTGAAGCTATCGACAAAGTTTTCAATGTTATTCAAATTCTACATTTAATGAGAAAATTTTAGCTATGGCAGTTGCTACATTGTGCTTGCTTTTATTTTGTTATATTAAAAAGCTAATTTCCTTTAAGCGTTGTTTAATATAATTCGGCATTTTCAAGTTTTGTAAATGCTCCTAGTAGACAAAACTTTTTACTTATTCAAGAAAACTCTTCAAATACATTGTTACTGAATATTGTTCTTAGATAATGCAGTGGTTTAATGAGGCATTACTTGTATTTAAATAATACTAGAGTCATCAAGAGGAGTGGGTTTTATTGTATTAATTATGGAGCATTCATGATGAAGTTTGTTCGATTCAAATTGATAAAAAAATAGAGGTTACATCATATATGTTTAATTGCAAACTTCAGTCACAAATGTTTCATCATGCATTATTTTTGGGTCTGCTTTTTTTCTTTTAGCAACCAATAATAAGAACATTGCTTAAAATTGATGTCCTTTCAGCAGAAGGTTGTATTAGGTTAAATTTTTGTCCAGATCAATACAAAAATTATTGTTGCTGAGATGGTATTTAGGTTGCATTAAATTTTGATTCAAGAATTTCATTGAGTTTGTCAACTTCTAAAATTTTCAGCTACTGGAGCTGGACTCGGAATAATATTCTCTGTCATCTTCTTCAAGAGTGAGTATCACAAAGTTATCTTAAGATTTGTTTTGAGTGTCTAGGCTTTGCAATCTATGTCTTTCAGTTTTTATTCTTTATTTGTGGCTTATTATCAGTGCATGTAATTCAGAGATTTCATAACTTTCATTACTAAGGTGTTATCGTATAGACAAACTATGTTTTGGCTCTTGTCATTGGCCTCATTTTCTAGCAAAAGGTTTAATATTATAATAACAATCTAAAAAGTTTATTGTTTGTGCTCTTGGGTTTATGTTGCAGATTATATTTTCTCCATATTTCTTTTAATTTCTCATGGTTTCTATTTATTATAAATAAATTAAAGTTAAACTCCTAAAACTAGGGAGGCCATGGCCAGTGGTGCTTGGTTCAGGAATTGGGCTTGGGATGGGATATGCCAACTGCCAGCATGATTTCATGCATCCTGACATCATCCATGGGAAGATTAAGAGGGTATAAATTGATTTTTTTTTCTATTTGTAATAATTTGTACAATTTGTATTCTTTTGTGATTGTTTCAGGTCACAAAGCCAGAGTAGAAATTTATTGGGACTCATACTTGTGTATTAAATTGATTTTAGTTGTTGCTGTTGTCCATACAAATTTGGGGAAGAATTACATTTCATCACAACTAGTTGCCTATTCAGATTATTAAGTTGGAATTATTTGCTGTGGTTAGGTTGGGTCATCAATTGGATGTTGCTTGAATTTGCTAAGAATGTCACTGAAACTTTAAGGAATATCTGCATTCAGAAGGCCATGTAACTCAACCTTGTTTGAGCAACTTTATGTAAGAGTTGTTAGTTTCATTTGAATTGCATGCACAACAGTTAAAGTGGATGGAGAAACAATACACCTTCAGATTGATGCATCTCCTCGGCTGGCTATGTATGCCATCTGATGACTTTGTTATGCTTTTCCAAGACCAAATTCAACTAACTTGGTTAAATGGAAGTGTGCCTCAGTGGGGTGTCTCCAAGGAATTTTTAGGAGTTAAACAAAATCCTGATCGATGTGTATATCTTCGATATGCAAATGTAGAATGCAAGCCGTTTTCAGTTGATTCGCGTCGAGGTTTGCTGCTTCCTGCTTGCTCAACAAATACGGAGTGTTATGGATGGTCCGTACTGCAGCCCATTCTTACGAATTAATTATATTTTTTAAGCCCAAGTCGAAAATGTTTCAATAAATAGTATATAAATAATTTTACTAGATTGTTAAATTGGCTTTCAGAAGACCACGAAGATAGTTATAGACCATGCAATGAAAATTTGCAAAGTAATCTAAAAACTTAATTAATTTCCATAAGTTTATTTGGCAACGTTATAATAAATGGAGATTAGTTTAATGAATTAAGCACTGAACACTCAGTCGTGACATAACATTAATTTATTGTCACTGAGATCACAAACCTAATTGATAAAACTCATGCAATGTCGCTGATTCGATTACTTTTATTACTAATTATTATTTAAACATTTTTTTAAACATATGCTATAATTTCTTAATGTCCATTGATTGGAAAAAAGTCAGAAAAAAAAAGGAAAACGTAATGCTGGTAAGGGCGCCACTCGCATTTTAGCAGCCAATGACTTGTGTTTCATTGCCTTATTTTGTAATCTTTTAGTCATTTAATTAAATTAAAGTAACTTTAAAGCTGCAAACAATGATTAAGATTTGTTGATGAACTGGCCCCGTTGTTTACACTGCCAATAAGCCACGACCTGAATTCGCCAGCTCCCGTTTGTTTTTTTGATTGTTTTGAGAATATTTTCGAGGCCGATACTTCTAAGAAACGGATTTCTTAAACTTTAACAGGCAATATATTTAATCAAGTTAGTTTTCATCGACATATATCACCTATTAGTTTTCATCGTGCAATTCTTTGGGCGAAGTAGGCTGCCAGCCTATGATATGTGCGCGTGTACTATTGAATTGGTCGATGTGCGTCGATTGACGACTTCTAATGTAATGAACCTGCAGATGGCATTTATTCACATTTGGACTTAGTTAAAATATTAATGGCCAATGTCAACTTGAGTTGTTCATATCAAGAGATAGTTTCCTAAAAAAGTGGCTTCAAAGAATGACGATCGAAGCCAAAGTTATTTTGTTACTAAGTTTAAGCAAATATTGATGACATGTCTCTGATTGATGACATTCTGCCATATAGTTACTTTGGATTTAATTTTAGAAAGTTTCGTGGACACTGTACAAGTAAAATCTGAGGATTTTTGTATTTGTGTGATATTTTTGAGAAACAAAAATTCACTAATAAATTTTTGATGAAATTTGTGATGTTTTCTTAATATTTAGCAATAGATCCTGAATTCAGTTTTTTTTTGTTTTGTAAATCTAAAAATTCTATTTAATTTTAACCTAAAGATTAATTATCAATTGCATTTCATTAAAGATGCAGCAATGAATCTTCCAAGTGATCAGGATTGCCTGGAAGATCTTCCTCAGGTCTTGTTCAATAGAGCAAACATATCTTCTAGCCGGTCACTCTTTGAAAAGAGTGAACCCCTGAACAGTAGCTATTGCTTAAAACTCGACAATGATGACATAGTAGTAGACAGCACTTTAGTTCAGGTGACAAAGTCAGAAGTGAGCGAGATCAACAGCCTCGTGGCATGCGAAGAAGGCTTGGATGTCGAGAACCCGAATCTGTTTGAGAAAGATTGCTTCAAATTTGCCACTCAATGCCCTGAAATCAGCAGCCAGAAGAGAGAAAGAAGGTCTGATATCAATTCCTCACCTTGTTTCTTAACTACTTTGTTAATGATTTTTAATATTAACTTAATTTGAGTTATTAAGTCAATAAAAATTTCTGAGAATTTTTCTCGAATACGTTTTTAATTAAAAATTATAAATCTTTTTTCGAATTATCCATAGAATAGTTTAACTTATGTTCTTATTTAACGTTTTTAATTATAATAGAATTGAAGATGCCACCATATTTTTTACGAAGTAGATCTTATGGCGGGAACAAGATTGCCCGCAGGTTGAGAGAACCTCCTCTTAACATGGCCTTCCCTTCAAAACTTCTGAACTACGAGCTGAAAATCCTCAAGCAGCCGGAGGAACAGCACAGGGCGAGGTATTTGACCGAGGGCAGCCGAGGAACGGTGAAGGACAAAACCGGTCAGGGCCACCCGACCGTGAAGGCGAGAATTTTGAAATGAACGTCGAGTGCTCGTGAGACTGATAGCAGCTGCAAAATGAAATAAGATTGAATTTTAGTTGTGTTTGCCTTTTCTTTTATTTTGCATGTTGCGACAGCAACCCATGCACTCTCACAACTGCAGTAGTCATTTCTTTCACTATGTTTATTAATAGGTGATAAAAAGTCTTGCTAGTTTGTCTTTGATGGCAATATAAATGCATATTCATGCTGGGATTACAAATGAATTGCTTGATGTCTCAATTAATTAATTTATATAATTATATAATTAAAACCTTCCTAAATCGATGCATTTACCTCATAAATGCATCCTAACAAATGATCACAATTTATTTGCTCCAAAAAGGGTGTCATTATAAATTGCTGTGCTTGATGGACCTATTTATGTCTCCACCAGCTTCATACTTTGGACTTTGTGCAAAAAACAAACGGGGTCTTTAAAGTAGAAGCCACCAAAAAGTGTTATAAAACCATGCCCCTGATGTGCACCTTCACGTTGTTTATAACTTTGACAACGTTTTCCAAAATAGATCCACTATCTGCGAAGTTATTTGCGATATAAATGCTAACTAAAATTCCTACGTTTACAAAAGTCTCCTTGCAATTGCAGCTCATAGGTTACGACCAGCCGGTCGTCCTGCAAGTTTTCGTCGGGTCGGATTCGGGAAAGATCAAGCCGCACGGTTTCTACCAGGCCTGCAAGGTTTCTCACAAGAACTCTTCCGCTTGCGTCGAGAAAGAGATCGACGGAACGGCCGTCATCGAGCTTCCCGTCGATCCGAAATCTGAAATGACTACCGTGTAAGAGTGTCTCGGTCATTTATTGTCGATGATGATGATGATGATGATTCTTTCATCTTGCGATCGTTCCGTTTTCAGCGTCGATTGTGTCGGCATCCTTAAGTTGCGGAATGCCGACGTGGAGCAGAGGATCGGACTTGCGAAGTCCAAAAAGAAGAGCACGGTGGCCCGCCTGGTTTTCCGGGTGAACATCCCCAAGTCCGACTCTTCCTATCACACTCTGCAAATTTCTTCCACTCCGATTCTCTGCAGTGAGTCAACTCGAGTTTGCGACAGTTATAGTCTTTCCAGATTGTTGGGGTTATTAGATCAGATTATATTTGGTTTAAAATTGATCTGTTTGAGATCCTGTTTTGGAATTAATTTTATATCGATCTTAATTGACCATCTACGGACGACGAGGTAACACAGATTGAATGAAAATCATAAGCAAATTCAGCAAGGGATTGTCCATAAAAGACATCTGTACAATGGTGGGGAGAGGGCTTAAGGTAAAGTGGATGTCCTCACAAGTGCGTTAGAAAATTGGCGACGAATTGCAGATTTCCTCAAGGGGTCGAGCCGAAAATATACTAAAGGTGCTTGCAAATGTGCAAGTTTTTTTCACGTCCTTTGTGGACGAACCCCACGTGTAATTCGGTGCAACATTGCAACATTGCATTGAGGAGTCAAAGTGAAAAATGTTCGAACTAAAAAATATTTTAAAGACAAATAAATTTCTTGACATTTCCAAGGCTCGACTGTCAATCTGTAATTTGGCATTAACATATTTTAATGATTGCTAATGAGAGCCAATTTTTGTTCTGCTCGGTGCCAATAATTCACGATTCTTAAAAATGCTGTCTCCTGCTACCAAGTGCACGCACTTCCTCCTTGTTTCCAAGAAAGAGTGTTCAAACTTGGTTTTTGTTGCTGTTGCAAAAGAAAGTCTTCTGGCCCTGTAATTGTTTACCTCTTATAAAGTGCGAAGGATTCAACCTGCCGGGCTCCTTGAATGTTTTGGTCAAACTTGTGCAAATTGATATTGAATGACTGGATTCATTTAAAATTCAGAATTTTTAAAAAAGCGTGCTTTTCATAATTAAGTCAGTCTTGGTTTCAATCCCAAAAATCTTAAAATTCATTAGACCCACAGTTACAAGCCTTTGCTTAGTTATTAACTTATTATTTGTTAAAGTTCGGTTTCGTTTCAAATCACTCCCAGAATCGTGAATAATGATTTATTCATATTGACCTGCTCTCAACAATTTTGTGGAATACTTGACACTCTTTTTTGATTCAAGTGAAAATACTTGCTGTAGAAACTCGAAGGAGCTTAAGTCAAGAGATCGAGCATGCCGAGGTTCGTTTCTAAGAATCCTCTTTTATTTTTTCCTCAGCTCAACCCACAGGAGCGCCAGAAATCTCCAAGAAGTCCCTGAACCAGTCGAGTGCTCGAGGCGGGGAGGAGATGTTCATCATCGGCAAGAACTTCATGAAGGGAACGACCGTGTACTTCGAGGAGGTGAGGGATCACAAGGTCGTGTGGTCCAGGGAGGCAGACATCGATCAAGACTTCTTCCAATCGGTTGGTGATTCCTCGTCAATGTGCCACACTAATAATAATAATAATAACAATAATAATAATAATAATAACAATAATAATAATAATAATAATAATAAGTAACATTGAATTTAGCTCATTAGCACATTGTTAATTGGTAATTAGAAAGTTTTGGATGGATGATTGATGATGTTATTATTGATGGGACATCATTGTCTAAATTGGTATATTTGATGATACATCACATCTAATCCAGTCTAAGCACATGCATTGAAGATAACATAATATTAATAAGTTATCGATTCATAAAATTTAAATAAAACACACAATGCATACATTTGTGATTTCTAAAAATTCTCCGTGTTTACACGAAAGTGAGATATTTACTTTCAATGTTTGCATATTTAGGCAAAAATATGAAGTTTATTTATGTATTTAAAAAGAAGACATTTATCACAACCATAATAGTTACTGTACATAATATATAGCAACAAGTCGAATTAGATGCCGGTTAATTGACTCTAGGATGTTGATGATAAATTATGAAGTGGCTATCAAGGAGGTGCTGATGATGATGAGGGAACGAGTGAGAGAATGACATCGTGCATAACCATTGCGGTTAGCAGTGCTCAGCTAAGGCAACATCGTACAGTAGCTAGCAGGCTGCAATTCATTCATTGGTCGGTGCTTCTCGATGTCACCTCGTCGATATATCGAGCTCTTCGTCATCAGTTCCAGAGTCACTATTTGCATTTAGTTTCCTTTTGAATGCCTCGTGTATCCGAACGGGATGTGAATGCACTTCTTTATTTATTTGATTAAAGTCTGTTGCATAACTAAGATGATTTGGACTAAAGGCACTTTTTAATCTTTCTACCGTTTACATAGCGCCCCTACCCAAGGGCACTCCCCAGCGGGCTGGGTTGCGAACACTACGTATTATGACCGTTGCCATTGCGTCCCAACCGTGTGCGGGACTGCTGCCCGGTCGGCCAACCGGCACGTCAAATTACACACTGCGATTGGTCTCTTTGATGACCTCAACTCGTCTCTATTTAGAGAAGTAATTAATTCATTGTTGTAACTCACTTGAATGCAACCTGAGCTGAGATGTAATAGTTAACCTGAGTCATCATTGTTTTACAAAAACATTCGTAAAATGTGGTTGGTTCTATCGACATGCATGAATATTGAAATATTTTTATTATTATTATTATTAATATTGATGTTATTATTATTATTATTATTATTATAATTAGTATTACTATCTATAAAATTATGACTCAAGTGAGATTTTGAGAATGTGTCTTTGGAGTCTAAATGCCTAAGTTATTGGTGGATGGAAAAGCAAGCACCAAATGAATACAACAATGTCTCTAGAATTTGACAGTTGTAAATGTTCTTCAAAAAAGTAGTTTTTGTTTGATCCTGGAAGATTTCTGTGCTTCAAGCATAACTTTGACATAATCGGAATGACATGAAAAGAGTGTTGTGCTCTTTTGCTCGAATGTCAGAACATTCTCTGACATTTTTTTATTGAAATCTCAATAATTCACAGTAATGAATGCTTTTCGGCAATTTATAAATCAATGCTTACTCAGATGTTGGTCAATTTGAGTCATTGCATTGATGACTCACCAACTCACATTTGTGAGTGACTATTTCTCATGTCGTTGTGCCATTACTTTTGTAAATTATTAATTAGTGCTGCCATTGGACTGCGTTGGGACTCAAAGCCACCTCTGATTGGTTTCTATTTTTATAAATTGTGTTTTGGTCTTGAAAGAATTAAAATGGTTAATGGTTATATTGTTTTGCAAGTCACTCAGTTGAGTCCTCACTTGAGGGCTTTATGCTTTTATTGGTTTTATGTTGTTCTTAAGGCTTCTGTGGTTTGGTCCTAAATCCTAAAAAGTATTTCAATGTAAGCTGATTAAAACTAATGATGAATTGAGAGTTAGGGGATTGTTTTGTTACCATATTATAACTAACGTTATTATGTTTCAGACTCACCTTGTATGTACCGTGCCTCCCTACCTGGATTTGAACATCAAGAACCCCGTGGAAGCTCAGATTGTCGTCAACTCGAGCAACAGAACCAGCGAACCCGTGACGTTCACTTACCTGCCGTGTTAGTCCTCGATCGGTCGAGTCGATAATCTTAGCTTTTTACTTCCAAGCGACGGTTCTAATTGTAAACATCATGGGAGGAATGAGTCTCTAAGGCTAGCACTTGCACCTGCCACATGAGCTTAAACTTTGCACGCGTTGCGACGAGCGTGAAAGGTTTACGACGGTGGCCAGGATTCGTGTCACGTCGAGAGCCGTCATTGCATTGGATTCGTGAAATTCTTGAATTCATGATCCGTGAACTTTTGGGTGCTGAATGCGAGTAAATGATTTTCGAACAATTCACAGATCAGAGCAACGAAGTCAAGTCATTTGGCAACCAAAGCAACTTTCAAAGCGAGACTTCTCCCTTCCAATCGAAGTGCCAATCGGGTTTGTTTATCGCTCGTGCAGCTGGTTTAAGAGACTCTTTGGGCTGTTTTGGATGATAAGTGTTATTGTGGGACAGTATTGTTGTTTTAAGTATTATTAAATTTATGAGAATTATTAATATCATTGATATTTGTTAGGTATTGAATTTTAAGAAATATTTCAAAGAGGATTTATGGATTTGCCATTTCCTCTCCAATTTTGAATGGTATAAAATGTCTAATCATGTCTTTTAACGAGATAAAATGTCTAGTATTTTTTTGGATAAGCATTAAACTACTATTTGTGGGTCCCTCCCTCGCTTGTGGCTTGTTTGCGTGTTTGTAGATCAGAAGCAAAGATGCCAAACTACCAACAATAGATTTTAAGCATTTGGTTCTCATTCAGTGGCACATTATTGTATTATTAGTATTTTAGTTATTTAAATTAAATTATTATTATTTATTTATTTATTAACTGCAGTTTTGCCTGATGCAGTGTCATTCATAGGGACTTGAAAAAATGAAGAGTTGTTTGATGCTTGTCTTAAAGTGCTTCTTTGTCAAAGAATCTTTTTAAATAACCTTGAACACATTGCCTTAAACTCTCGGTCCACTATTGATTCAAGGTCGAGAGTAGCATCTCTAAGTTACCTTTCTGAGAACAGTCAGGGTACTGGTCACTTAATTTACTTGTGGATGTTCTGAATCAAGGTATGTCACCTCATAAGAAGACCATTCACGAACCAAGTTCCTCGCAATAAAAACAAAATATTTTAAATCTTCTGAATGTTTTCTTAGTTGAAAAATACCTTAACATTTATTATGAGGAATTTGAAAGTGAAAATGATTGTTTTCATCATTTCAAGAAAGTAGAAGACTTTTTGTAAAATACCATTTCCAATGGGATACCATTCTTACTCGGTTTTCTACACTCTCCTTTTATTTTAATTGGCTTCTTTGTTTTTTTTTATCTTTGTGTTTCTTTTCCCTTGAACATTTAATAAACAATAGATGTGTCTTTGATACTTTGGCTGCATATAAAGGCCACAGAAATCTGAAAACAAAAACTAAAATAGAGACATGAGTTGAAAATAGCCTTCACAGTTTAGGAGAACTCTTGATTTTTCGATTGCTCAATGCTTTCCAGAGAATTATTACTTCAAAATGTTGGCTTTGAATCCATAATGCAGTCAACAATTCAAATGCAGTTTGGATTTGCAATCAAGTTTGATGACCCTTTGACAAATGCCTGTTCTAAATTGTTATGAATTTCAATTTCTTGAATATCATCCTCCCATTACTAAACATCATCAGATCAATGACTAAGGTAGAATGGCCTGCTAATGAATCCAATGCAACGTGATCGTCATGACATTGTCACGACTGGTTTGACGAGAATGAAAATTTAGTTCTCACCAGAAAGCCAAATCACAAATGACTTCTGGATTGTTTAAGCTCAACATCACTTTATTTAAACTTTCAAAATCTTGTCTTTCTGTGATTCCTGCATATTTTAAGCTTGATCTCTAACTCTGAGGATTTCAGGATCTAAAGTTCCATCTTTAATATTTTTTCCAAAATTAATACTGGAAAAGACATAACCTAACAAATTGCAGTGCATCCAGTACTTTAAAAAAAAATCTTTAATCTTTCTTGACCAATTTGAAGAATTACAAATGAATATTTAATCACAGCATAGCTATTTTACCTTTGTTTATCGTCTCCTGACAGTGCGAATAAAAGCGCAAGTTTAATTCATAGTTTAGTAAAATAAGCTGCTAAGTATTTTATGTCATTAAAATCTGACTTTTTGCCCTGAGGAGATGTCAGCTTCCTTAGTTAGGAGGAATTTCTGGAATATGCGATGCATTAAAATGAATTAGAGTCGCTTTATATTCTGTAATTGATTGCTGATTAAATGCTCACCTGTTCACTGCAGATGGGGGTTATTTAAAAAGATCCTATGCACTCAGTGACGTATCGCCCGGGGAGATCGACGGATCGACTTTCTTGAATGGTTCAGACGACAAGAGCCACCTGTCGGATGCCAGCATCTCCTTAGAGGGCATACTCCCCTCTGCCAGCCCCCATCTCAACAGTGCCCCACTGATGGCCTCTCCTCTTATCCTCCTTCCAAAGGACATAACGCCCCAACAAAATACAATCCTGGACAACATCAACACCAACATGCTGGCGTCTAATTTCAACGATGACCTGTCGTTCGGTAACGGCTTTTGTTGTTTGGCATGAAGTGATAGTTTATCGATGATTACAGTGAATCGTTTAATAATTCCTCGGCCAAAAACAGCTGCAATTTTTCAAATAACTGATATTGTTTGTTGGTTGCATTAGTTTCAAAATTATTCTATTCAGATGATCTGTTTCTTCTGACAGCTGATGAGTCGGTGAATTTATCCCTGGCAATGGCAGGAGAAGATTCTTTGAAGCACGAATTAGCAGAAAATGGAGAACCCTGTTTCAAGAGACTTGCCCAGAACATTGTGTCTGAAAATTCCAATTTGCAGGCCTTCATCGGGATGGTCAGTGACAAGAGTTCACCCAAAACCCTTTCTGAACTTGAGGAACAGAAAAGCTTTGCCATGATGTGGTCCCAGGATTTGAACAAGTCGAACCCTTTGAACAACCAATCAATTACAGGCGAGAATCTCAACTTTGCCCAAGACTTGCACTCGTACTCTTCTCCTGCACCACCGAACCTCACAAATTCACCTGATAATCTGATCCTCAAATATGCTGAATCCCCCAAAGATCCGATAGTTGTCGAAAAGACTTTCCTCACTCTAACTCCCCTTCCCGGTTCCTCGGGCATCATGGAGACCTTTCCTGAGAACATGACCTTCATCCATAACCTCGCTCAAAGCAAGCCCAGTCACCCTTCCCCCAGCAACCAGATGTTTCTCATGGGCAACAATGGCAGCCCCTCGGATCCAACCCCCATTCTGACGGATCTCGGTCCGAGCAGTTTCATGAAATTAGATGAAATTAATGTCATGAAGATGGATGGGATGAATATTGACAGAGAGCAGAACTTTCACAGGGATTTCCTTCTCTCTGAGAAGATCATAGATGCTGGAATGGGCTGCAACTTGCAGGAGAGTCTTTCTGAGTTGAAGAACCTTACCTCAAAAGTTGGTGTCAGCTCCAGCAATCAGGATGAAAAACCTCTCTCTAATTTTTTAGACCAGAACATAGTCACTCATATGATCAATGTTGAAGAAAAGTTCATATATCCAGCCTCAAACTCTGATGCCCCTCAGCCGATGTCGGCTTCTGAACCGTCGGGAGTGTTCGAGAGCAACTCCATGGGTTCTTTTCCCACTCTCTCCACCTCCTATGACATGGTTGCTGATCTGAGAAACTTTGGCGACGAGCTTCGCGCGGAATCTCGACCGGCCTCGGAATGCATCACCGGCATGTCGTACGACGACAAGTCCATGTTATCCCTCGGCTTGATGGACCAGGACGTCAAGAATTCGTCAAGCTTCTCCATGATGGAGACACATTCCAACACCCAGAACCTTCCCATGAGCCATCACATAAATGTCATCAATGAGTCACTTTACTTGCCCCACGGCAACGCCGTGGACATCGGCTCCGTGTTTCGGACGAACCCCGAAGGCCAACAGGTGTTTTCAGGTAGGCCTAATTTTCAATACGTTAACTTCAGATAATTTGGAGAACATCGTTTATGGCCTGTTGGAACTGTTTAGGCTTTGATTTGAAGTTTATTGTTTATCAGATTCTAAAAATGAATCTGTTTTTCATTTTATTGGCATCGATCAAATTTGCACTGGATCTAATTTTGAATGACTTCAGTCAAAATTTGTTTCAGTTTGTCGAATAAGGGTTATTTCTTAAATGGTAACCGTCAAAGTCTGCTGTAAATTTGCAAACCCATGAATTTTTTTAGGTTATTCAATGATTTTGACATAATCTTTCTACTAATGAACTTAATGATCTGATTACTTCTAATATATTTGTCTGTGGTTTGTTGATGGCAAACCACTTGTTTGTTGTAACTCTAATTAGATCTAACCACTAATAATACCACTTTAACATTGCCATTACTTTGAAAAATTTCCAGAAGGCACTGGTCCAAATGTGTACATTAAGTATATTTTCACTGATTTATGACTTTTTCAGCAACTCTTTGATTCATTGATGAGATGTAAGAACATGATCTGCATTCACTCAGAGCTTCCACGCCTGATGTTTTCCCATATTTAGAATTTAAATAAAATCTTTTTCAAATTCTGAATATCTGTCGATATTTAATTATTTTTGGGGTTGTTAGGTTTTTTGTTTTTGTTTTTGTTTTTTTTTTTTTATAAATATTTTTTATGCTTCGTTGGCTTGGCAGCAACTCATCATTTGCTCCAAGTTTCATATCTGCTCTTCGAGAAATTGTAGAGGTCACATGCCTTTTCAAAACTTAATGAGTGTTAAGACATTAATGTTCCTTACTTAACCACAGTTAACTTTCAACTCGCAAGTCCTTCGAAAGAATATTTTGGAAACAATTTATCTCATCATGCCATTAAAATGTTGACCTTGGTTGGTTCTCTTTTTACCTTTATGATGTTTTGTTATTTTCTCAGACAAGAGCCTTGACCAATCAATGGCCATTCAGTTCGAGTCTGGTGTTCACCAGGCCTGCATCATTGCAGACTCCGGTGACAACAAGTCAAAGAGTGAGCTGTTCTATCTTCTCACTGAGGAAATGCCAGCGAACATCCTGGCACCTTTAACTCAACAAAATCAAATTTCACCTCTCCCAAATCTGACGGTCGAAGAAGGTGAGTGTCACTGTCGGGCTTTCAGTTTGCGAGGAAACTCTCGGGCATCGTCAAATTCTTAAATTCATTCTTTGTTACAGTAAGTCAAGTCCTGAACATGTCTGGCTCCTGAGCAGCTTCTTGCTTATGGGACTGTTTCATGATTTGACTCTGCCACAACTGGGATGTCATCTAGTTACTGTTGCTGTTAATTTATTCTTAACGATTGTAAATAGTGCCCAGTCTCTCCGAGATGCTATTTTTTATTTTTGTTGTGCCCATGTTCAGCAGGCATTATATTCTATCGTATGGACGATCACATTGTTCTGGATGTAGAGGACTAGGGACTCGTGACCTCAGAAATGTAATTTCTATATATTTTGTGTAATTGAAATGTGCCGTGTTTGCTTGCAATTTTGTCTGAAGATACACAACCTCCGCAATGGTCGGCAGTGGTAAAAGGTATCAAAACATGTTCAAAAACCATCTGAACTTTTATACTCAAGACATTGCAGTCAATACATTCTTAAAATGCTATTCTCTGATGGGTTTGACTACAAAGCAAAAAACATTTGAGTTCAAGAACCTTGAGCTCCCAAATCTTCTTGAAACACTTGTGGTTAAGTGTAAACTGAAGCCTGTTCACATAAATTGTTATTTGTTGTCATTACCCTGCTTTCTCAGTGAAACTCGATGAATTTGATTCACAAAGTCGGAACTGAATGGGCAATTTGTACAAATATGCATTTGGGGCTTAGTTGCCAGCAATTTCACTTCTAGTACAATTTTGACAAACTCTAGCACGATGTCTACCCGAGTGAAATAGATGTTGAATAGTTAGTTATGCATCAGCTGAGAAAAACATGACATGTAAGAAGGGAACATCCAGTCGAGGTGGAAGATAAGCAAAGCTTACAGAAATCGCCAAGGAGATATAGCAGAGGCTACAAAGCTAAAAGATGCCACCCAGAAAAAAAAAGTACCTTAAGCGCAGACGCTGAGGACATTCGGACTAATGAGTTCTACCGACAACAGCCGAAATGGATATTGATCTGTTGGAAGCTGTTGAGCACATCATGGCGTTGCTTTAACCATAGAAAAGCAGTCCTGAAGTAAGCAATCATACTGCAACCGCACGAGATCCCACCTCCCTCGACATAACCGATGACAACTCGAGATCAGAAGGAACGATTTTTGATGATCAACAACCGATACAAACAGGAAATTAGTAACAACAAAAACAACAAATCCATTATCAAAGTCAAATCAAAAACTAACTAAAATCACCTGGTTAATAGGAATAATGTCTGCACTAATAATAGTCGAAGGTTGACTCCGGCGAAAGATCACCTCGTACAGGTGACCCACCAGCTTATATGCACAATCAATCGAGTTAAAAAGAACAGACAGTATCAGCTGCAACCTTTGGCCTCGACTATACCATAAATAACAAAAAACCAATCAATCTTAAATATTATTAAAACCATCATCATAGGCTCCAGCGGGCAACAGAGACGACGAACCGGAAATAATCGCAATTATCCTAAGCGACAGCTCTCATAGCTTACAAAGACAAAAGACGATAGGGACGAAGGCAGCTATGGCGATTATGACGGGCAACAGCATGCTGCTGGGATCCTCTGTGGCATAAGGATCGGACACTTTGGTCTCTGAGACCGGCCTCCTTTTGCGATGACTTTGCTGACTCTTCTCCTGGATCTCTTCTTCGTCGTCGTCGTCGGATCCTTGGTGGGACGGATTCGGAAGAGGAGGCAGCACAGGGACGTCTGGAAGTTAAAAAATGAATGCATGTGTTTTTTGGGAATATTCATAAGCAGATAATAGTGACTGAAAAGTAATAAAACAGGAAAGTAATTTCATGTTAAGGACATATGCGGACTGATTTCCATCGGACGGACATGAGACACACATTCCAAACATTCTCACCCTTCAAAGTTCCCTTCATTACATAGATGGCATTGATTTTGGGGTTGTCCATTTGGAGCTGAAAACATTTAATACACAGTCATGATCATCTTCATGATTAAGTTTTAAAAAAATCATTAACAAGGTCAAACCTTGACAAATTCCACATTTAGAAATCCATCAAAATCAGAGGTTTCCTTGTTTACATGGAGATGTCCATTCTTGACGGAGAAAGGTACGACCTCGTCGTGCGCCACTCCTAGGCCTACTGCGGCAAAGATGTCCAGGTTGTCGACTACTAAGTGCTGCTCATTCAACTGGACGCTGAAAACCTTCATAGATAAAATGTTGCATTTGAATTCCTTATTAATGTGGGATTTATTTTGAAATGATTTTTTCAACAAATTGGTCGGCTTAATTAATGTCCACAGAAACTTCCATAAGGTCGTGAAGTTATGAGCATTGATTTCCTGCAACCAACAAATTGATAAAATGCAGGCATGTTCTGATGAAGACCACTTGAGAGATGATAATAAATTGTTTTGTCAGTGATTACATCTGTCACCTTCTCAGATTAAAAATTAATTTATTGACAGTAATATTATTCTTAAAACATTTCTTGATCATCCTCAAACCAAAATCTGAACCACGAGAACACATTAATACTTGGACGAAATGTTAATGGTCGTTGGTAGCTGAGTGGTTAAGGCTTTCACTTCAGAGTGGCTCTGTTAGGAGTTCAAATCCTAGCTGCTTGCAAGAGTTTCTATAACTAACACATTTACATTCAGAAAAAATGTTCTTTTGTATGGAGCAGGATCTATTTTATAACATGGTCAGAAACATGTCATTAGGTGAAGTAATTTAAGAAAATATTATGAGTAAATTCAGCACATAAGCACTGCACTGCTTATTACTGCACCTAAGTTTATTTAAGTTAAACTTTGCTAATAATTAGTACTAATAGTTAAATAAATAGATGAATTACTTTTCATAAAAATGTAAATAAATGAATATGTCAGTCTGGGAAGCTATTTAAAATGGATAATTGAGCAAATTTCATCAGAATTTACTTTGTAATCAATTGAAATAAATAATGACATCATTAAGCATAATGCTAGCAATTAATCACCATCTGACCAGTTTGAATGGTAAACTGAGTGCTCCATCATGCATCAATATTGCATAATCCAACTTGCAAACTCATTTGGTTAATTAGGTAAAAATGATTCATGTCTGCACACAGCTGTTAGGATATACCTTTCTGTTGGATTCAGTGAACCAAACTTCGCTAAATTTCATGACCAGTACGTAGTCACCATCGCTCTTTATCGGTACTGAGTATTCAAAATTGTCTGTATGATATCTTTCCGTCTGGTACAAGATTTGATCCTGTGGAAAAACCCTCCTTATTGTCAAGACTTTGCCATGCTCAGAGGATGTGCCAATAGTCAGTGGATCCCTCTGGTAATGGACTCCGTAAACGTCAACGTGGGCATTACCACCGCAGTTCACGGCATAAATGATTTCTCCTATCCCGAAGCATGTTGATGCCAATACCAAAAATATTAACGAAGCAGACAAAATCCTTCGACTGCAACAAACTCGCAGCCCGCAGAGTTGCCCCATGCCGACCAAAAAACTTGCTTGCGGAAATGACGTGTCACAGGGATGTAGAGTTGCAGGTTTACTGGTTCATAAAGTGTAATTTTTAAATCCCCCAACTGTTTATGAAACGACGCTATACCTGGAGCAATAGGGTTTTAGAAATTTGTCTTTTGGCTTTTGGAGATTAAGTAAATATCTATTTTTTAATAACTATAATCGAGTTTGCATGTTCAAATTTTAAAAACTTACAAGATCGATGAGAAATTTGACACATTTTCTTCAAAATGTATGCCTCGGCAATTTTAATTTTTGGTTTGTGCAGATGACAAAAATTTAATAAAAATAAATCGGACTGACAGTTTTTAGCTAATAGATTTTTAAATGACTAAGATAGATACTTTATAATGCAAACACATCCCGTGTTTGATTCACACAAGACGAAGCTAAGTCATACATATTAAGCAGCTGCAAGATATAGAGATCCACAGGATATTTCGTTTGCTCTGAGATGTGAGGGAGTTTGGGTCGTTTTGCTGGACATGTAATTTAATGAATTTATTTCGTTTTGTTCTTTAAAACTAATAATAATATAAATCGGGCAATAACGCCACTTACAAAGAACTTGATGATTGAGCCATCAGTCAAGATCTGCCCTCGTAAAAGTAAGTGAGACTTGTTTAATTTGGCTAATTAGTCAGTTTAAATGTTGTAGTTGATTTTGGTTCGATATCAGAAGACATTTGAGATAATTTGTTTGCTACATCGAATCCGGATCTTAGTGCATTCAATGTTTTCATTTGTGCTTCCTTGCGGTTTATCGCTGTTTTCTTTTCGATTTTCGCGAGCTTAATTTAGACATCATTGATTCAAATTTGACGTTAAGGAACATTTAATTCGCATTGGAGGAAATTCGTGAATAGACTTTCCATGATTCATAAAGATCGGCAGAGCGTGCCAAGAGTTACACGAAAACCATCAATGAGGCCATGTGTTTGTGTTATCCAATAAATGGATCTTCTAACCGACAACATCTGCGATGTAAATAACAAACCTAAGACAAAACAATGGTTAGTCAACATGGGCGCATATTGCTTATATCGCCAAATGAATCTGACATACTTGACATTTTGTGGGGATTCTTATCGAACAAAGGATTAGCGGTATCACTTGAGTTGATGGTTCAATGTTAGTAAAGATGGGCAGAACCTGAATTATAATATTCAATCGATGGCCTTGTTGCTTAACATTTAGATCGCAAATAAACAATCGCATGATGTCCAGAAATTGCATTGAGAATATTTATCGAGAATCAGATCAACAAGTAACAGGCAGACAGACATATACATTCAAGATTTTAATCACCCACCAAATGATGGATTTCGAGTTATTTTATTTACCAGCTCATCATTTCCTTGCGAGCAGAAAGTTGTTGTAGAGGAAATGCTTATTATTAATCGGTTGCTCGCTGGAATCAGGCCGAATTAGCAATAATCTGAAATTATTACAAAAAGTAGCACATTCTCTTTCGAACGATTTAATTTATGTTAACAATTGGCCTTCGACTTTGATGCAGTTAATTTTCAGCACTTGAATATGAATATATTTTAAACTTCAGACGAACAAAAAATGATCCAAACAGTTGCACGGCTGAACCAGAATTGCACTCGTTAAGTCTCTTGTTCAAACCAACTAACCCTAATCTAACCGAGAAAAAGAATGTATTATCGCTTGTTTGCCTTTGCGAACGAATACACAATCGCGACTTCATACTTTGCTTGTCGACTTCCACTGATGACTCAGATTGTGATAGGTCGATGAATAGATGAAAGATTGAATGAATGAATAGAGGTTAATTATTGAATGAAGTTGAATGAGAAGGATGAAAGTAATGACTCCATCTTAATTAGGAATTCCTTGTGTCACTCTCTTCCCCAACACCGTGGTCGATGTCCGTAATGAATTATCGTCCACCCAGATTGGGTAGTTAACGAGGATGACATCATTTATGATTCATAAATAACGAATGTCATGTTAACCAACTTTCCTCGTCTTGCGAAAAGCTGCGTTTGTTCTGGATCAAAGGTTGGTTGTTCAAGTCCTAGTTGCACACTCTAGAGTTCGGACAGCATTAGACTTTGAAGACATTTTTAAACAATTTCTTTGTAACTTTATTAATCAGATAACCGCTCTGAATGCATGAGTGCAAACTAGGTACTTATTTTTTAGAAGATATTTACTTTTAAGAAGTTATTTAGCGAGTGACACATACTTTCATTTTGCTTAACAATTATTATTGTTTAAAGTCAATTATTTTTATTCAAATTGTTGATTGCACGATCGTGCACCACCACCTCCTCCTTGCCAAGCCCCAAGAGACCAACTTGCTCTTAAGGAGACGAACAAACCACCTAGAAGCCCACAATTTATTGCCCCTCAATTCAAGCAAATCATTGAAAGTTAATCAATCATTTGCACTCCTCAATTGAAGTGTAGAGTGACGGATGGGAGTGGAAGATCTTCTTTTGGGAAGTCAGTAATTGCTGGCCAATTGCAAGAATAAAATAGGAATAATGATGACAATGGGTGGTGAGTAATTGTTAGTCAGAGAAAGGATCGCGATGTGGCCTCCGAGAAGTTTTGATCACTCAACAACAAATGTTCATCTTTTGCTTTCAAGGTTGTTCCTTTTATAATTCTGCTCTGCCGAGAGAACCTGTTTGATGTTGTGAACACATGGAGGTGAACAGAACAACCTCACATGGAGTCGATCATAACACTTTATACTGGGGCATGGAAAGAACTACCGACCAACATTTGACGATCCTTCGTGGAATTCGATTATTCTTCGTTATTCAAGAGTACTTGGTTTGGTATTCTACTGCTGCTGCTGTTGTTGTTGATGTTGATGATGATGATGATGATGAAATGCATTTAGACTGTTCATCATCCTTGAATCCATGGGCTTTGAGTTCAACTCCTGTTGCTGGAAAGAAATATTTTCTGTCAGAAGAAAGTGAAACTTGAAGCTTAGAATGGACGCGATAGTTTGTCGTTTGATGATAATAACAATAAAAATAAAACTGTTAAAGACGACAACAACAACAACAATAATAATAATAATAATAATAATAACGCTCATCTGCAGCATAATTATTTTAGTTGATTGGGTTTTAAGCGCCCATTTAATGAGGCACATGTTATCATCATCATCATCATCATCATCATCATCATCATCATCATCATCATCATCATCATCATCATCATCATCATCATCATCATCATCATCATCATCATCATCATAATTATCAGCGTTCATCGACGATCACCTCGANGATGACGATGGTGGTGATGATGATGCTGATGAATGTAAATATTTGTAAAGTTCCCTTCCCATTTGATCTACCGAGTGGTTTGAATAATTTACAGTGTTTTTGCCATCCTTTGGCTGGTGTTGAACTCACTGGAACGAAGCTGTTGTTACAAATCATTATATATGTTTTTATAACGAGTCTTTAATCATGAACGAGTGGAATATTTATGCAGAGATCTTTAAAGTGTGTTTGCTCAGAAATCTCCTTCAACACAGCCACACAATTTCAGGCAAACATGTCCTCTAGTGCTTCATCTCCAAATCATTCCTTGTACCCTGGCCTTTCCTCGAGGGGTACGACTACCCTCTCCTCTCCTTCCACATCTCTTTTAATATCTCTTTATTTAGGTTTCATCGTCGTATTCCAGTAATCGTTCGTTTCTCTATTTATTCAATGTTGTTGTTATTGTTTTTATAATTTACATCTTCGAATGTCCTCGGCTTAGTTTTGTTTATATTATTATGCTAATGAGCTCTGCTAACGTTACGCCGACGAGCCTTACATTTATGTTAATGAGTACAGTTTATGTTAATGAGTCTTGCTACCCTCCCGCTGATACACGAGAAGAATGAATGATTGAGAATAAATAACGGTTGGACACGATCAACATCGAAAAAACATGCAGGAATAATTATGAAATCATTAAGTGCTTGCAATCACTTTGGAGATGTTATCCTCGATGTCTGACGACTTTTAATCAAATTTTGTTTGCGTCTGATGCCTATCAGAAATTCCTCACACGGACTTCATCGGAGCTCACCCACACTCACGCACACATTTCTGTAATTACTAATTAGTTATTATTAATTATTCATGATTTAATTGTACTTCCTTTATGTATTTGATAATGTTTGATTTTTATGTCAGATCTGCTGAGGTTCGACATGTCCTCATCCTGATGGAAACCGATTTCTCGCTCACTTCCAGGATGTTGTGAATTCGTCGGATTGCTTACATTTGCTGCCATGGCTACGAATGAATAGGAATGTTATAATAATAATAATAATAATAATAATAATAATAATAATAATAATAATAATAATAATAATAATAATAACAATAACAATAATAATAATAATAATAATAACAACAATAATAACAACAACAATAATAACAATAATAATAACAATAATAATAACAAAAAAAGCTTTAAAAAAATTAATTAAAAAAAAAATTTCAAAAAATAAAGAGAAGAAGGGACTATTTTTTTGTTTACCCTGAATGCACCCAAGTTCCCGTCATCAATTTCCAGGACGTATCCATCCGCCGGACCACCGCGGTTGCTCGCCTCCCACACCACGGTGATGGTGTTGCTCTCCGAGGTCGATTCCAAAGGTAGGATCTTGGGCAGTCCCGGTGCTAGGGTCGAGAGTGTCAGAGTTCAAATGAAAAGTGTTTTTGCATTTTTGTGGAAGATTTTTAAATTTTTATAATTTTTATAAAACTTTCGTCGAAACTTAGAACCATGCCAAACTCGATCAACTGATCTGCTCGGAAATTCACTCAAAATTGAAAAACTAGCGCCAGCCAGGTGAACTTAATTATTCAAATAAATTATAATATGCAAATTAGAGCTAAAAATAGCGGTGCTAAAAATAATTCCAAGCTCCCACAACACACATCTCACCGATTCCACCATTGTCTGCGTAAAAACGAACAAAATGGCGGATTTCAATAAAAAAAACAAAACATTTAACCGGCCAATAGGAACGCTCGAAACATTGACCAATGAGAGAGCTCCTTACAAGAAGTAAACAACCGCTACCTTTCACTTCGACCAATTGCAGGGCTTCTATGGCCTTCATGACACCTGTTGAGTCCAGGTGGAACTCAAATTCAGGTGAAGCACGTGGCTCGAACTCCAGTTCCTTGACGAAGCTACTGTCGACTGAGGATACTTTTCGGAGGAGGGAGGGTGACACCTGAGGTGATGATGATGATGATGATGGTAATAGTAATAATAATAATAATTATAATAATAATAATAATAATAATAACAATAATTATAATAATAACAATAATAATAACAACAATAATAATAACAACAACAACAACAACAACTTTAATAATGATAACAACAACAACAATAACCTGCAAGAAGGACAAAGGATCAGTCTCCTTTAGGGCCTCGATGCTGAACTGCAGCAGCCCTGTGGTCTTCTGAACCCTGGTGGAGCAGTGGACCATCTGGTCCTTGAAGTCCTGGAGTTTCTGAGTCTTTTCCATCTGGATGATGCTCGTCAGTCTCTTCTTGTGCTGCTGGAGTGACTCAATCAGCTGGTCGCACTCGGCTACCACCTGGTGCTCGAACTCCTTGCAATTCATCTGAGGACACGGTGGGTAGTGGTGGATAGTGGGTAGGTGAGAGGTTGTTAGGGTTAGGATGGTGATGATGATGACGATGATTATGGTGATGATGATGACGACGATGATGATGATGGTGATGATGATGATGATGATGATGATGATGATGGTGGTGATGATGATGGTGGTGATGATGATGGTGGTGATGATGATGCTACGAGTGGCTCTGGTGTTGCATGCGAAAAATGATTGATAGAAGCCGATTCTTTTGAAAATATTGTCTCCAACTGAATTATTTATTCGACCTTCTTTCAAAGGAAATGCAAACAACAACAACAACAACAACAATCGCAACAATCAACAACAACAACAACAACAACAACAACAACAATCGCAACAATCAACAACAACAACAACAACAACAATCGCAACATCAACAACAACAACAGCAGATAAATTTAGAACCTAAAACATCATGTTTAAAAATCCAACTCCAGCACTCCAGTAAGAAATGTGCCTCGGAAAAGCAATGGATTTATTTACAACGGAACAATCCTGGATACAAATAAATTCAAGGAGCTGCGCGGGGTGAGATAGGACGGTGCCAGGGAGGGCCATAAAGAAGGCCCCGGTACCTCTCGCCTCACCCCGTCATAAAATCAACGCGTGACCTTCTGACGATCTTACGATGTTCAGGTGTGCAGGAGATTTGAGATGGAGAGTAATTGGGAGTGATGAGGATTTTCGAGGAGATCATCGATTATGAAGTCGTTAGGACTGGATGAGGTATACACATCAAGGGTTCAGAGTTTCATGGATTTTATGAAGAATATTCTGTTTCTTGGAATTATTGTTAATATATTATATATTATGTATATAATACACATAATATAATAATAATATAATATCATATAATATATATATATATATATATATATATATAGGGTTAGGATGGTGATGAAGAAGAAGAATCGCATCAGTTCAATCATNCCATCACTGAAATCATAATCATCATCATTATCATCGTCATCGTCATCATCATCATCATCATCATCATCATCATCATCATCATCATCATCATCATCATCATCATCATCATCATCATCATCATCATCACCATCATCATAATCATCATCATCATAATTATCGTCGTCGTCGTCGTCATCATCATCATCATCATCATAATCATCATCATAATCATCATCGTCGTCATCATCATCATCATCATCGTTGCTATCGTTGTTATTATTAATGTTGCTGGGGATCTCACGACAAGACATGATGACCTCAATTGGTGCCTCGATAATAAGGAAGGAAGTTTATTATGAATGATTGTTATTATTGTTGTTTTATTATTATTGTTGTTGCTTTTATTATTATTATTGTTGTTGTTATGGCACTGTTATTCTTAAGCAAATCTATTATCGTGCCCGTCGGTTCTATTTGTGCATTAAGTCGTCTTTGTCGGAATTTATGGATTGGATAAATCAATTAATCAATCAATCAATCAATCAATCAATCAATCAATCAATCAATTGATAAATAAATTGTAGGACAATTTTTCCTCTGTCATTTCTTAAGGCTCAATTATGAGAAACGAAAAGTTATCAAAGGACCAGAGAACCAGGAAGACCACTGAAGTAAACAAACTGGTATTCACCTGCGGTCTTCACCCCTCATTTGTGTCTCAGAGTTATCTCAAGAAAGTGCAACACTCACACATCCAACTTTTGGTGGCACGAATGACGTGTGTCATTCACAACAACATGTACAATGACACGAATCACATGACATTACGTTGAGTGGCCTGACTGAATGACGTGTGACAACACGCTCCACGTGACATTGAATAAACAAGGTGTCAGTTATATATTTTATGTTAATGTTTATCAACAAATCACCATTTGTAATTAACATTAACCGTTCTATTATTTTAGAAATTAATATTCGTATAGAAGTGCTCTCTGTAGATGACGATGATGATAATGATGATGATGATGATGATGTTGATGATGACGAGGACGACGACGATGACGATGGTGGTGATGATGATGCTGATGAATGTAAATATTTGTAAAGTTCCCTTCCCATTTGATCTACCGAGTGGTTTGAATAATTTACAGTGTTTTTGCCATCCTTTGGCTGGTGTTGAACTC
>MPNW01000790.1:2960-38468 GCA_011800805.1 Hirudo medicinalis | reverse complement strand
ATAACAATAATAATAATAATAATAATAACAATAATAATAATAATAATAATAATAATAATAATAATAATTTAATCAGTTAATTATGCACACCATTAATTTCAGTCCGCCGAATAATTAATATTCTCGGACGATAAATTTGGAATCGTTCACCTGACCTGATTTGTAATCAGGTGAGTCCTCTGCACGAATAAGGAATCCGTGTGTCACTGGTGTTAACGATAATGTGCTCATGATTTGAGGATGCATTAATGCAATTAGAAATGCATCAATGAATCATTAATTCAATTCATTCGTTAAAAATCAAAGCAAATCAACTCTTAAAACTTCAAATACTTTTTCAATATTGTACAACAAACATCCCCATGATCCTGTGATGGTCTTAAAATTAATTTAATTAATTAATGATGTCCTCATTTGTTTCTCCTTCCTTCCTGGATGCAACGAACATTGTTGTTGCTGGTTTTGTTGATGTTGGTGTTGATGTTGATGTTGATGTTGTTGTTGGTGTTGATGATGTTGTTGGTTCAACACTGTTGTTGATCTTGTCAAAGCACTTACTTAAAAGTCCATCTTCATTGCATTCTCACTAGAGTTGGAAATGTCTGAGGGTAATTTGTTTTTCATTGGTTATTCTCTGAAACATCATGTTTATGTGTAATAAATATTGAATATATAATTTATGTAAACTTTATGGTGCTTCTATGAAAGACATTCATAAGCATCAAAACTAGCTGAGGCAAATGCAAATCCATGGTGGCATGAATTTCAAATCAAGAATTGAAGTCCAAAGATTTATTTTTTGTTTATTCGTGAAATTGAAATTCTAAATTGCCTAATAATCATCGAATAATTATCCAATTCGTCTCAAGAGGATGTAATCAAAACTTCAACCTGATTAAATATTCATTTCGCATGACAAGATGGATGACCCATCCCAAATGGGAATGTTTACATTGCGGAGAGGCTTCCTTTCATTGGTTCCGAGGTGGCTGCAGCCACCATCACGTGACTCGGACAACCAATAGGAGGGCAGTTATTTTATCGTGCCTCTCATCAGAGGGAAGGTCCGATCAATAGGACATTAATGTGTTGCCTGCTTGCTTCTCAGTGTTTAATGTAATGGATGTAATAATAATAATAATAATAAAAACATTAATAATTATTGTCATAATTGATCTCAACACATGACCCCTAATTTAAGTTGTCTGCTAACAGGGCAAACTTACCCTTGCATGATGATGGCTTCTGCATATCAAGTACAAGTTGCACCAAGCTTGAATACATAGAGACGGTCTCTTCTTTATCATTCCATCCACTCTTTGACCTTATTCAAGGAGGTTTTGATGACGATATTCAATATGAACTTCCAATTACTTCTTGAGGACGGCAGTGAAGGTTTGCCTGGCCACTAGCTCGTTCTGAGATGTAATTCTTTTTGTGATTATGATAATGATGGTGGTGGTGATGATGATGATGATGATGCGTCTGGCTTCTAAAACTTCAAGGTCCTTCCATCACCACCATAATTGCTAATTGCTCTGCAGATAATATTTTTAAGCTCATCGTCACCACCATCATCAGCAGCATCATCATCATCAGCAGCATCAGCATCATTTCCATCATCATCATCATTATTATCATCATCAACATCAGCATCATTACCATCATCATCATCAGCACCAGCAGCATCATTACCATCATCAGCATCATTATCATCATCATCAGCATCATTATCATAGTAAGGGCGATTTTTTTCTTTTAAAACTTTAATTCTCAAAATAGAATCAAAACCTGCCAACAACTGGTCGTTTATTAATTAACTCAAAGAACGCATGCAAGATCATCATCACCATCACTATCGTCATCATCATCATCATCATCATCATCATCATCACTTCTGAATTACCCGTTAATAGCCAATATGATTATCATCATAATCCTTCATATTGCATACTTGAAAGGCAGACTTTTGTGGTTCCAATAGGTGTGTGTTTTTGTAAGAAAAAGAAACCAACGGAGAGGTCTTTATGTTTGCTGGTGTCGCTTCCTGCCTCTGCTTCTGCCTTTGTTTATCTTTGTAGCCCTGTGTACCTTTGCTTGTATCTTTGTGTGTCTTTGTTTGTAGCCCTGTGTACCTTTGCTTATATGTTTGTGTGCCTTCTTTTAGGATTATTTCAGAATTTATTTCATTTTTAGATTGATCAACTACTTTCTCTAAAAAATTTTTTTTTCTTCTCAATTTTCACTCAACGTCCAAGTTATTGAATTATCGACATTTTTGTAATTAATTACATTTATTTTACGAAAATCATTTTTAATTTAGTTATTTATAAATTTTCATTTTAACCATTTTTATCGCACTTAATACCTACTGATGTGAATACCAATTGAGGTATTATAGTTCCATGTGGTATGAATACCAATTAAGGTGAATTATATCGTGATATAACGTGGTCTAACCACCCAATGAGATTTTATGATACCCCTTGGTGTGAACACATTGAGACATTATGATACCTAGTGTTACGAATGCAAAGTTGCAACTCAAACAAATGCGGAATCATTTTTGCTGCATCTCAGATGTTCAAAAGCACATGTGATTCTGAGGCATGACAATGAATTGAATAAGCCATAAATAAGGAACCCAGGAATGTGAGTTATGCGACTTTTCTGTTTTTCTGAGTCGCTTTATTGAGATTAAAAACAATTTTTATCTTTTATCTGCACAAGAATTGGTCTCAACTCTATTTTTAAATTTTTTTTTTGTTTTAATTCCAAAGTGCTCATGTGCTTGTTACGTAACTTTGTTGAAGACACTGTGCAGGTTCAACATTTGAAGAAGGAAGACTTTTGAAGATCAATTGAAAGATTGTACTACATTTAAGTTATTTTCAATTTAATATCTTCGTTCGTAAGTTTTATCCTTTGACTGCCTTAGGTATCCGGCACTAGGAGGAGGACATTTTAATGACAGGAATGTGATGATAGGAACGGCAATACGCACTACAATCTCCCAACCATTTATTTATCCCCGCCCGAGGGCGCTCCCTGGCGGTGCAGGATGGATTGCAAACACATTGTGACTGCTGCCATTACCATCGCATTCATGTAGCAACCCATTGAGCCAACCTGCATGCAATTAAATATATTTATTAAACCAGAAACAATTACTTTCTCTGGGGCGTTGCATTGTATTTTTTAGGAACTTAATTTACAAATAATTTAAACAAACAATTTGCGGCACTTCGAAGTCTGCAATGATTTTTCTTTCTAAAAAATCTTTATCTTAAAAACCGTTCTTTCCAAGGTTAAACTGTTGCCCGATAAAAACACCTTCGTTAAGTTAAAAATATGTTTCCATATTAATTATTACAACGAATTTGTCCTGAAATGTCACGAATTATGGAATTAAATTGTAAATTTAATATTTATCTGCAAATTTTTATTTTATAAAACTAAACATTTATGATTTATTGCTTCCGGAATGTTGAATCTTTTGAGCGTGAATGAAATATTCGATGAACGCATAAAAATTAGATTCTAATATGTTGCCAAAAATTGAAAAAAACCCAAAAATCCTCTTCAAATCCTCATCCTCACATTACACCAGTAACCCGAATACCTTTCTTAAGTATCATGTAAGTTTTTTCATAGATTTTACGATTTTTCTCTCGCATTCCTGACATTAAATGCTTCTTAAAGGTTGAACTCGAGTTGTTTAATGTCATCGTGGTGTTTCATTTTTGAATCTGCAAAATGAATTTCCATCCCTCGTCTTGACTTTATTTTCGTTGGAAAGTTGAAAAGGAATTCGATAAAAATAACCCTTCAAATGATTCTCAGTCCTCAAAATACATTTGAACGAGCAACATGGCGGATGTAGCCACGCTTCTGAGCAGACGTATCTCTGCAATTATAGCTCTAAAAATACGCTCGACACGCTCCAAACTTTTTCGCCAAGTTTTTGTAGCATTTAAAGTGGAAACATTAGTTTCACGATTTAGTGATAATGATAATAATGATAATAATAACAACAACAATACTGATGATGATCAATTTGAATTGTTTTCATATTGAATATATGATTACTTCAATTTAAAATCACTTATTTTTTATAAAGATATTTTTCAAGACTGAAATACTCCATCTCAATGGACGTCAAGGATCAAGTTCAGCTAAGGACAGCAGTTCCTCTCGACCTCAAATCCGTCAAACCGTACAAGACGAAAGATGAATATTTGTACGCCATGAAGGAGGACCTGGCAGAGTGGTTCAGCGACCTATACTCCCTTCCAATCAACGTGGACAACTTTTTCGAACACCTCGACAGCGGAACCCTCCTCTGTCGTCATGCAAACACCGTTCAAACCTACATGAGTCTGACCTCGGATTTGAACTCCAACGAGAACGCCCTCACCTACCGACAGAACGCTCAATCTGGAACCTTCCAGGCTAGGGACAACATCTCCATCTTCATCGGCTGGTGTCGGAAAGTCCTGGAGATCAGGGACACTCTCCTGTTCGAGACTGAGGATCTCGTGGCCAGGAAGAACGAGAGGAATGTCATCCTAGGCATCCTGGAGGTGGCCAGGAAGGGGGCCAAGTTCGGAGTCCTGGCGCCTCAGCTGATCCAACTGGAGCAGGAGATTGACGAAGAGATTGAACTCGAGAAGAACAAGGACTTGTCTCAGCTGGACAAAATGTCGAAAGCCAAGTTGAACAAAGCCGACCTCGACAATGGCGAATTGGTCCGCAAGAAGGCCGAGAAGAAGTACATCGAGGTCGACATGATGAGTCTCGATGAAATGGTTCGCCTTATCCTGAGTCGGTGCAAGTGCGAACACCAGTACCCCATGATAAGGATGTCCGAGGGTAGATACACCCACGGCAACGACATGAATACCATCTTTCTCAGGGTAGTTAGCCTCGTCTCTTAATTAATTAGATTAAGTCGGTTAATTAGTTTAGCCAATTACATCCGAATAAGCACTCATTATGAAAACACTCAGCATATTTTACTTGTAAATTCTTATTTACTTTATTGACAACGGATTGCAAAGGCCTTATTAGCTTCGATAAGAACAAGGCGTCTGCTTGCTAGGGGCGCCACTTTGTCTGTTGATCCCATTTGCACTTGTATTTATTGTTGTTATCGATGTTCTCTTGACAAGAGTTGGTGCTGGTTTTAAGGTTAATTCGATTATATTCATTCGATGATTTATTTCAATTCCTAGGTCTTGAGACGCCACGTCATGGTGAGGACAGGGGGTGGTTGGGACACTTTGGAGAGTTACCTTGACAGACACGATCCGTGCAGGTGCAATTCTAAAGGTACGTTTTTCGCCAAATGAGTTCTTTCCATCCGATTAGAATAAATTTCACTTTTAAAAGATAAAACTATGAATCTATTTTCTTTTCTGCAGAACACCGAGGAAGTCTTGCCTTCAGAAATCAGGCGAGAGCGGACAACAGGAAGATGGTGGAGAATGGAGACGGACGACCGAAGTCCTTCCTCGGATCCATGGAGTCCATGCGATCCTCTGAATCTTCCGAAACCCGAAATCGCTCCTCGAAAAACTCCTCAAACAGACAAAGTCAGATCACCGAGGAACCCTCGAGTGATGACATCACAGACGAGAGTAGCACTCTGAGCCTCCTCAAGGACGTGGTCACTCTCATTGAAACGAAGCAGCCTGTCGCTGCCGATGCAAAATATAAGGTAACTCCACCAAGCAAATACAAAGACAGACCAAAGGCCTGTAAATACACTCCCTCAAACAAGACACATCCACCTAACCACACGAGCAACGGGCAAATCAATGGTCCCACAAACAAGAAGCCTCTGACCAATAACATCTCAACACCCAAAACTCCGGTAGTCAATTCGAAGTCCTTGTCTTCAAGTCGTGAGAACATCAATCTTAACCGTCGGAAAAGCGATTTCTTTGGCATGATTGAATCCAGACTTCCAGAATCCAGGAGATCCTCTCTAATCCCGGAGACGCCGAAAGCCAAAGTCAGACCCAGCAGTTCGACTGTGTACAGGACTCCAGTCAATTCCGCTACGAGGACTCCAGAGAGGAAGCGGATACTTCCAGACATTAACAAAGTTAAGAATGCCAGTCAGACACCATCCAAGTCTCTCAACAGCAGTTGTGAAAACCTTCTCCTCAATCAGAGAAGGAGAAGTGAGTTCGTTCCTAGGAAGATAACTCCCTCCAAAAGCTTCCAGAACTACAGCAACATCGCAGACGATGCTTCTCCAAAATCAGTCTTTAAGAAGCCTACTAACCCCGCACCGAGGGCGCGCCAAGTCACCCCTAAAAGACCAGCATCTGCCAGGACTCCGACGATGGCCTGCACCGAGAAATCAGCTCCGAGAACGAGGAAAACGCTAGACTTTTCCCAATGCTCTCACAGCCTGGAAAATCTCCTTGAAGAGATTTCTCCATTGCATCACTTCCAGTCTCAGGAAACCGTCACAGAGGGCGAAAGGACCGGTACGACGCCCCTGTCGAAGCCCAGACGGGACATAAACAACGGGTTGAAGACTCGCATTCCAGCCCCAGTCAAACACACCAAGTTGTCCGAGGTGCAAAGTCTAAAAAGGGCGGATTCAGGAGTGGACATAACTGGGGGTCAGGATTTCATCGATCCAACACCCCAGAAGAACCCCTATTTCGACGACGGCGACTACTACTAACACAGTTGTAGGGCCCTGTCCTCATCGTCGTAATCACCACCATCGTCTTCGTCATCGTTATCTTCATCATCCCATCTCATCCCGTTACAAATTGTTGATCATTCCAGTTGTGTTGAATAAAGAAATGACGCTCGGTTATTAGCACCAGGTTCTTATTTCAAACTGCTTCCACAGGCATTTTGTCTTGCTTAAAGGGACCTTTGGATTAGTTTATTTGCTCTGCAGAATTTTAAATCATTTCATGTTTTTATTCCATTATTATTGCATCTTAGTTGTTTTTTTTTCTTAAATTCAACTTTATATTTATTCCTTATGTCTGGACCGCTTTACTGCCATAAACTGCTTCAAAAGGCTTCCGACAGTGGTGATTGTATTCCTACGACCACTACAATGCGAGAAATATGTACGCATTTCGTAATATGTATTTATAGAAATATTCATTTCGACAATAAAGTTTGTAATACTCATTGAAGGATTCAGGAGTGAACGTAACAGGGGACAGGATTTCGATTGAAAAATTATCGTCTACTTTTCACGATAAAATGATTTTAAAACGACTTACTGGGAAATATCTCTTGACTAGATCTACCAGTAATGTTGAACCTAATGTTGTGGTATTGGATTCGATATGCTACCGATAATTTTAATTTATTTCAATTATTTACGGCGTGATTGACATGAAACTCTGAATGTAATTGTCTGTGTTGAGGATGCTTTCAGAAATTGATGAGTTTCATCCGACAATCAGTATCGGTGAATCATAATTTACAGTTAATGGGTCGTTATCATTCATTATCAATCATTCAGGAACATTTACGGCTATAATTGGCTATTAAAGGAACTATTTGGGCATATTATTGATGATATTCTTGGCATCAGAGGCTCACTAGCTCGTAATAATATGCATCATCAATAACCCGAGTAGTCAAATTGATGGTCACTGGTTCAATGCTATTAAAAGTTATTATTTACCAGTATTAGTTCAACAACGACGATGCTAAACGAGGTCGAATTGACATCCATTGCAATAGTCCTGATTTGTTTGGTAATTACAAGATGGAAGACGTTAAGTCAGAAATTTTGGCAATTAATTTTCCTCTGAATTCGAGCTGAAAATCGCTCGACCAGAATGTCGTTTTACATTTTAAAATATGAACAAGAAGTGGATTGTACCTCGCGAAAGCTTTGAAAATCGCCTCAACATCCCTAATATAAAGAAAATCAGTCAATTACGCGGAGCACTGCCGAATAAGCTGAGTCCTGTTTACTTAGTTAAGGTAACTAATAATAAAAATATTTCATCGACCACATCACATCACACATCTCATCGTCTTGTAAGTCCGGCCATATGCAGACTAACATGCATCATCATACAACAATGTTGCCCTTTCTTTAAAAATGTTATTAAACTGTACAAACAAGGCTTAGTAAATGATTTGGTAAATATTTACGTTAAATGCTTGGAATATAACGGCATTATTTTCGTTTAAATAAGTCTCAGATGAAAGTAGTTGATGGATTGGTTCTGGTGTTAATTTTGAAGTCACTCAGGGCGTTGCTTCGTTTGGTGGTGGTGGTGGTTAATTAACGTCCATTTCATTACTAGATGATTAGGATTGCTTCGCTTGCTCACCTGAGTGACAATGCTTTCGTCATCGTCAGAAGAAAACGGTGAAAGATTGTAACTGCAACTGTTGCCTTGTTGCAATTTAGAATTGCTCGTCAACATTTTATTATTATTATAATATTTTAGTTTTATTTGTTTAATCAAATATTTGACATTTGTATATAAATTTTAATTTCACTTTTAAATATTCATGTAGCTGTCACTTTAAATTTTCGTATTTTCACACTACCCTGACGATGGCCTTAGAGGCCGAAGCTGATCAGTCGGTTATTAAAAACTACAAATATAAATTTAATGTTTTTTCGTACTTAAAACAGTGCAAGCGTTTAACTGAAAAAGCAATCTCCTCTAAATGGCGAGCTTACTTCAACAACTTTTTAAACATTAAATGATTAGCTAAATTATTGATATTTAATGTATTTAATAAAAAGGTTGTTTGTAAAAAGCTAACTTAATTTGAAGTCTTCATTACCACTGTCATCTTGTGACTAAAATAAAAACCAATTTATGTTTATTTTCCACTCGCTAGGTGCCGTTGCGATTATTTGAAGACATGGCATTTTGGCGTGGTGTAAGAAAGGTTTGCTTGTTTTTTCAATATTCTTTGCACGTTGGAGGAAGGTTTGCGATGGTTTAAGTTCATTGATCATATTTTAATCATCATCATCATCATCATCATCATCATCACCATCGTCGTCGTCGTCTTCACCTTACATCCCATTCACGAAGCTATGTAAACAACTTCCAAGTACTGCTTTGGAATTCTAAAGAGGTATCCAATCATTCATTACATGCTTCTAACGTTATCCCGGAACAACGATAAGTTGATGATCGTAATAATTATCATCACCATCACCGCCATCATCATCATCATCATCATCATCATTACCATCATGATGATCATCATCATCATCAACGTCATCATCACTTCGACATTCTAAGGTCAAAGAGTTTAGCTATCACCTTCGCTAGAGCTAGTTTGCAGTCGTAACCAGTTCTGCAGCACTGAAAGAGCTTCATTCTCACAACTAATGACAATAACAACGACTTATTGTTGCTACTGCAACTATTACTATTATCGATAGCTACCGAAACAACTATTCGCTCGACATACGAACCGAACTGTATACATTAGATAGATAAAGTAGATCAACAGACCAAGAATCGAGCTGGGAATGAATGCATAATATCCATCCACTACAGCTGTGCTCACCTTGCCGACCCGTTTGGGAACTATTCTGTTGTTGTTCGTGTTGACGGCGTCATAACACCAGTGATTGTCGTTGATGAGTTTAAGGCAACTGTTGCTGTTGTGTTTGTAATAGTTAAATCATCGGTAGAGAAGATAGGAGTAATTTTGTTGGATTTTTGAGCTGGCGATTGTCAGGTGAGTAATTGGGGACAATTTATCTCTGTCGAGGTGTCATCATCATTATATAAGTGTTGCTATCGTCGACGTCATCATCGTCGTCAGCATCTTCGATAAGTTTTCTGTTACAGCGTCGAGACTACTTTGACATCGTCATTTAAAACAAGAATTTGTTTTCCACAAACAAAACTCGAACGTACGTACGAATAAATACAATCAAATACATTAAAATACAATAAAAAAGAACTTTCTGAGAAATAAACAAATGAAGAAAACATCGAAGATCAACTTGAATTTGATTACAATTACAAATACACTACGTTTGTGTCCAGTAATTCAATCGCTACTCAACCGATAATATCGGAAGCCAGACTATCGATGGTTGAAAAAAACTGATCGCCAATTAATCTGAGGATGAAATCTTATGGAAATATCGGCGATAATAAATCATTTTAATCTCTTTGGTCGATGACTTGATGAGCGGCTTCATTTGATAATTATGACGATGATGGCTATGGTGGTGGTGATGATGATGAAGATGATGATGATGGTGATGGTGATGATGATGGTAATGATCATGTTCTGTTGCTTAAACGAAGGAATCAGAGATGATTTTAATACGTTCTGGTTGCTAATATAGATATGAAATAACGACTTTCATTCATGATGCAAGACATGATATCGATAGGAATCATCATTGTCGTCGTCGTCGTCGTCGTCGTCGTCGTCGTCGTCGTCGTCGTCGTCATCATCATCATCATCATCATCATCATCATCATCATCATCACATCATCATCATCATCATCATCACCACCTCCACAACCACTCATCANAAGATGATATAGACTAGGAATCATCATTGTCGTCGTCGTCGTCGTCGTCGTCGTCGTCGTCGTCGTCGTCGTCGTCGTCGTCATCATCATCATCATCATCATCATCATCATCATCATCATCATCATCATCATCATCATCATCACCAATGCAATTATCACATACATGTCAAGCTATTAATTCACACATCTAGAACTCTAATCAGCTAACAAAGGATCTGATGTTATTGGGCTGCCATTTATTATTATTAAATATTATTGTTAAATATTATTATTGTTAAATATTATTATTGTTATTGTTTTTGTTTTTGTTGTTCTCTCTTGAGTTTAACAGGAAAGAGGGAAGGTTAAAAATCTCTATGCCTACGTTGACATATCGATCATGAGCTGATAAGGCACACAAAAAAATGGGATCATTTATTTTTAAGAAGCAACGAACAATCGGTACAATTCCATTAAAGAATGTCAACAAAAACAGTGGCAGGTCTTGTGGCGGATTTAGGGGGGTGTCGGGGAGGGCCCGTGATTTCTAAAAAATGAACAAAATTTATTTTAATTGATTTTTTTTGTTATGTCAATAATTTACGACTTTGGACGAAAATTTTAGTTGCTCTGAAATCCGCCACTGGTTTCAGTTTTCGCCCCCAAGAGTTTCAGATATCTGCCCCTGAACAAACATATCACGGGATATTCAGAGGAAGCGATCGATGTTCAGTAATTGTTGTTGTTGTTGTTTCGTAAGTTATATTTCGCTTACGTTTAACTTAAGTGCAGGAATGCATATTCATCACATAAAAAACAAGTCGACCAAATCCTTTTGTTTATCAACAACCGAAACCTTAAGCGTTGTTTTCCAAAGAATCAACATTCTTAAAAAAGGAAAACCCTGCTAACTCCAAACCTGAGTTAACTCACTTTGTTCGTTGGACCTGGTGGAGCTGTTTGAGGAATATTCGTCTTTATTTTTGATGGTTTGTTTCTTCTACTTTATGGTTTTCTCCGTTTTGATTGAACCCTGGTATTGCCCATAAAATTTTTTTAAATTCATAAAATTCTGATTGAAATTTAGTTTAAATTAGTTTAAAAGTGAAGTAAATATTTGTCAACAGATCGATGATTAGAATATTTTCGCAAAGCGATTAACCCTTTTAGCGGTTGACCCGAGTTAACTCGTCACTCGACATTGCTGCCCATGCACCGGCTGTCCGAGTTAACTGAACATATTGACAATATCAATTCAGTCATCATTCCTTCATCAGATGGAACCATTTTTCAAGTATTTATCAATGAAAAGACTAATTAAAATCCTTTATTTACGAGGATAGGTTCTTCCCAAAATGGCGTCGAGGAAGCAATGTAACGTGAAAGAAGTAATTGGTATTTTGAACGAAAACAGCGATGATGGTGAGTTAGAAGAAGAATGTCACGGCAACGAACGATAGCATTAGAACTGTCCGACCATTCGCAATCGGGTTGATGAGATCGACAGGGCAACTGGTCCTCGATGTTGGATTTCTCTGGGTCTCTTTAGATTATTTGTTACAAGCCCGATTTCAGAAGTTATTGTCATTTTGGATGATTCCCCAAGACTTCAGGTAGTTTTTAAAATTGCCTTAAGAAAACAATATTTCTCAAAGAGAAATGGCCGCCATGGCAATGACTTCTAAAATGTTAATGGATGTTAATTAAATTAATTAGATTAAATGAGTAAAAATAACTGAAATTAAAACTAATACGAAAGCCATAAGCTCGGAAATAAATTCATTTTTGCGATCAACGCGTACATGCGTAGTCATCATTATCGACATCGACATCGTCGTCATCGTCGTCGTCGTCGTCGTCGTCATCATCATCATCGTCGTCGTCGTCGTCGTCATCATCATCATCATCACCACCACCATCATCATCATCACCATCACCATCATCATCATCACCACCGCCATCATTATCTGTTATCATACCAGTTTAATTGGTTATTAAATCATTATGTTCCACTAGTAAATTACTTCCATTCCAATATTTTTATGCCAATGTTAACTCGAGTTTGTGAGTTGGCTCCTGAGAGTTTTAAATAAATAATGAGACTTCAGTGGAAGCACATTCACTTGAATACCTGGAAAAATGAATTATCCTTTCCAAGATTCAGATGATTAAAAACTGCTGCTGGAATCGAAATGGAAACCAAAGACCAGCAAATGTCGTCATCATCACCATCATCACCAACATCATCACCATCATCACCATCACCAACATCATCCATCATCCTCTTCATCGCCTTCTTTTCCATGTTGGGATTCAAGTATAGGCGCCTCTGACGCTATGCAAATGGCGCATTATAAATTAACTATTATTATTATTATTATTATTATTATAGCATCTTCCACCATGGGAAGACTTGGCAGATTAAACGAAAGACACGAGATGGTTTGGAATGACTTAGCGCTTGAACTGACAAGTGAGCCTGGACTTAAAGATGAATGCGGTTCGTTTTGGCAGCAGCCTGGTCTTAATCGATGCATAACAAAAATAACATCAATAATAATTAAGATATTCGACTTTAATATTGTTATTATTATTATCGTTATTAAATTTATTAGTAATCCATTTGATTTTAATTGCTAATGGTTATTATGAATATAAATATCATCCAGAGGTGATTCAAAAACATCTTCCTTTGCACGAAATACTTACGATTAACGAAGTGGAATAAGAAAGTAAACATTTTCTGGAGCAACGTTTTCAAGGGCGATCGTGGATTGTGGATGTGTTGTTTTGAGGGGAGTGTGTACGAATGGGAAAATGTACGAGAAGAAAGACTTTATTGAGTTGATGTTAGAGTTTCTTCGAAGTGATTTTGGATCAAACCATCTCATATTGGTTCAGACTTTAGAAATAATAAAAATGTTACTTGATTTAACGCTAAATATCACCATTTTAATAATTCTGACTATCAATTAATACTATTCGTAATAATACTTGTTCAACTATTTAAGTATTTGAATGACAAAGTAGCAAGATTGTTATTCAAATGAGTGACAAAAAAAACTTTTTAAGGAATGTGTCCTCTTTTCCGATGAATTCCAGTGAAACGGTTTCTAAAATATTCCTCCCCAGTTTTGTTTCTAATTTTAGAACTGGAGAGGAATTTCTGAAGCAGTGATTGCTTCTCTTCCACCCATCAAGTCAAACATCATTTTACAGTCCCAGTTAAAACTGCCTCCAATTCCATTGTGAAATGCTGTCTCATTGACCTGTAAATCAACGTTAGGGTTTCATTTACCTGGATTATAAAAATCCATTTAGAATAGATATTCAAGCGATAATTTTACTAAATATTCGTCGATTCACACTCTACACTTCATTTAAAATTACTTGCTGTTCACCTCAAACATCTCCAACGGATTTATTAAAGTCTAAAAGCATCAACCACAAGCTATCACGTAATCTTACCATTACATACAAATATTAATGCTAAACTATATTAATGATTGAGTAAGTATTAATAAATATTGTGCCACACGTTTGAGAGTTGAAAGGTCGCCAAGTATGATTCATGAGCAACTTTTTGTCACCGATTGAGTTGGAGGATCCTCATTGAAAACATCCGATTTGAAGTCATCTTGAATGTCTCGGACGAATTTTATTCCCAAGTTTTTGATCAAAGTTATTTTTCTCTCCTAAGATGCTTTCTCTCCTTCAATCAAAACGTATTTTGACCAGCCTCAGCTTCCGAGTGACAGAAAAGATTTTCAGATTTTCAAAACGTTGAATTCAAAACCGCTATTAAACAGTTTGTTCCTGACATAATATCTTGAGGCATTCAAAGCTCGTGAATTGAATGAATAGATGACCATTGAATTGAGGTTCATTTCACCTCAGAGCGGTTCTGAGTTGATCGAGAAATAATGAATATTGAGACGTCTGCTTCTAACCACTTTTATGCAGAACTAGAATTTAATAAGAACTAGAATTAAAAAGAATCGCAATGATGATGTAGAACGCATTGTTATAATGCTATATGATATACTACGCTCTGAAATTCTAATGCCGGTATATACTAAAATGCAATAAGGTGATTCAAATATTTGAATGCAATGAAAAGATACACTACGATGATACAATACAAGGTTGCCTCTGTATGTTTTACCGAAACTCAACGAAGGGGCCAACAGGACTGACGCAGAGGCTTGTGGGGGCCTCCACTCCCTCCACCACCACACTGCACCGGAGCCTCCTCCTGGGTAAATCCAGCGCTGCCTACAACTCTCACGGGATACGGGAGAGTTAAAATTAGTCCAATCACAGTTCAGTGCATATTTTATGTTAAACTCATTTCCATGCATGAATAACATGGAATGAATTCCACACGGCCAGTGACGTCAAGAACTGGAGAAGTTCGAGTTATGCAGGATCCTTGACGTCATCAGTCGACAACTCCATGTCATTGATTTGATTCGGTTGAGTGAGGTGCACATATAAGTCGCTGGTTGGCTTTCTAACCTTCCAGGTAGTGATGGGAGAATTGGGATTAGAGGTAAGCTAACATTTTAGAAAAACCTGTCAGATTGGAGGTTGACTGTTGGCTGTTTTGAGTCTTTACTCCTTGTTTGGATTCAAGAACAATCGAAAATCGCCTTTTTAATTTGCTCTTAACGGATTTAGAAATCTGAGTATAAGGGCAGAATAGGATTCGGATAATTAATTGCCGTTAAAATTTCCTAATGAAATTTCATCAGCGTTGGCCTAGAAAGTATACTTTGGTCCAACATGTGCCAATGTGCGAGCAGTTTAGCCGGTAGTTCCAATTAGTCTACTTTTGCCACCTCTTTGTGGCTGTTTTGGCAAACACGAATTTTAAGACATGTTTTTTTTTTGTCAACAAAACGGGGAACACAGCCGCAGCTCTCGGTCATCTGCATTCTGTGTTTACAAAAATAGGTTTATTTCACTGTCAGCCTTCACTATGTAATACGAAGCACACAACTCAGTTGCATGATTTAAATATTATGTTAGAAACGCGTTTGGATGACTACCAATCTATCAGATGAACTGTTTATTACATAAAAAAGATTTATCATAAAAATTCAAATTCCGATTATGCTGCTTGTTCATAAATCAAAATATCTGGACTTGATGTGAATGAATTTGTGTAGTTGAATTGATTAAAAAAAAAACTAAAAAATTCTATTATTTTTACAGGAACTCATAAATGAAAGTTCGAGTATGGGATGCGGTCCCAGCAATTTTTTGCAGAACATCAAAAAAGGAAGCCACATCGAAATAAATGTTGATGCTAATAGTGCCACGGTTGGTAAGTCAGAGAAATCTAGGAAAACTGTCAAACTTCAAGACGCCCACCAGACGAAAGTTTGTATCTTTGTTCTGAGTAAATTCTAAGAAAACGTGCAATTAGTAACGATCGACGTTGAGGCAAATTAAATTCATTCTTTGAAGCCTGATTACAATGAAAGTAGCACTCTCTCGCCATTGTAATTTACAAATTTACAGCCAATTGATAGCGTATCAGGCACTGAAAACAGGTATAAAGTTGTTCGAAATGTAAAACAGTTTAATTAAAGAGCGGTCGGTTGCGTTGAAAATCAGCGAATTTCATTAACATACAAGCACTTTGCATGTCATTTCGCAGGCAGACCCACTGGTCCCTGTTATTTTACAAACGGGTTGATTTCAGGCTCAGTGTAGCAGGTTTCTAATTGAGGAACCAAATAGCTGCCTGGTGACGAGCAATATTATCGAATTCGGGTCAGTGGCTTTATGGTGTCGCATTTAACATGGGTCGAATAAAAAGCCAGTTAACATGCTCGACATGAGCATATTCGATGTTTCGGGTTACTACTGGCTCTCTTGAGAGCGTGTTGAATTGAATTTCACAATGGAAGAATTGGGAATTTCGATGTGAAAGTTCACGTTACTGGATGTAGTAGCAATAGTGAATTCGTGCGAGCTGATGACATGAGGAGCTTACTTACTGATAGAAGTTTTGCAAAAATAATTAAGTTTCAAAAAGCGAAATTCGGATGCAAAACTAAAGTCTCATTTTCACTTGGAATAAAATGAATTTAAATTCTTGCTCGTACATGGTGAGTAAGTAATTGAAGCCTTTAATAGTAAATGTTTTATGTGCGCCGTAGAGAGTGCTGTTCCTGACATCGATCGAGCATTTTTGATATTCAAGTTTGCCCGAAATGTTTGATTGCGATCACGCCGCCACATTTAACATGTTTTCGTTGGTGCCTTGAAATTGTTTTTTTTTTCTAATTCTGAGTAAACGCTATTAATCTTGGTAAATATTCGAGGCGAGGAAAAGAGGATATGTTTCCGCCTTTCATAATTGTAAGCTTCTGCTTTGATGATATGACACGAGGATGTCTGAATGTTTCGTTGGATGTGAATTCTCTCCTTTATCTCCATTTAGGTTCATCCGCAGAAGCTTCCTTTGGAATCTCTAACACGAAAAAAGTCACATATTTCAGTTAGTGAGAATTGATTTTTCTGTTTACTTATAAAATAAAAACAAAGTAAACCTGTCATTGTTTTAGTGATTGAAAATTTTATGTTGGCTTTATGAGAAATATTAAAAGAAGTGTGGTTTGCATTTGCAAATATTGCAATTTGCCAGCAAATATTCACGTGAACATTTCTGTTATTATCGTTACTGTACAAACCAATAATTCTCAATTTCAAATTAACTCATCAACTTAATATTTCCAGAATTCATGTCTCATCTTTCCAAATAATTCATCCTACATATTATAAAGTTTTTTCATTTGAGGAGTGTGCCAACTTCCATTTTTTGACATAATATTTTGGCCAATTATTAATTAGTACTTTTCTTATGACCTACTCATTTCTTGATTTCACTCAAATCAAAACTATAAATTGCCAGCCATAACTGTTGCAAATTTCGAAATTTCAAGTAATGTTTTTCTGATCTTACGAATCACTCATGTTTTACACAAGTAAATTACTATGCAATTAATTGATTTCTGACACAAATAAAATATAAATTGTTTTTTGTGGAAAATAACTTTCCTTTCTTGAATAACTCACTTCTCGGTCCTCGTTCAACTTGGTTTCTTCGAAATGCAGGTACTTCTTGTCTTCAAGAGAAACAACTCGCAATGCCTGGCATTCAGTCGAGCCGCCGAAAAGCTGAAGTATTCGTGTTGCGTCGTCTGCAACGTCCGCGACTTGGACGAGTCGTACAGGAGAGCCTCTCCCGATGTCGTCGTCGTCGATAGTAGACCCGGATGCGGCATATGTCCAGAAGAATGCTCCAAGTTGGTTTCATTCGATGACGACGACGGCGACGACCGTAATTGCAATGACGGCGATGATTTGGTGATCGGTGTAACTGTGACGATTGTGATGATGATGTTGATAGTGGAAAGGGCAATTGACGGTTGGAACTTCTCCTCGACAAGTGTGATGTTGACACATTTGTGGACAAAATTAATTTACCAACTCAGCATTCGTTGAGGATTTTAAAGTGATGCCAATTTCTGACCGAGCTACGATTTCACGTGCCAAATTAAATCGTCTGCATTTTTTGTATCGAAAATCTCATCATTTTTTTTTATTCCATGAATGTCGGATTAATCGTTTTCCAAAGGAGCGACGTGACATTCCAAATGATTTTTTTCAGATTAATAAGATCTCTTGAAAACGGCCGGCAGTCGGTCCTCGTAGCAGTCAGGTCACAAATGTTCGTACGAGATGCTTCAGTTGCTGTTGGCAATATTAATATTATTTAAACATATTTATACATATATATATATATATATATATATATTAAATATGCTATATACATATTCAATATATTTTATATTCAAGTTTAGCTTTCATTGATCCTCAACAACAAGTCTAACCATTTATAAGGTGCTTCTTTGCAAAGGCATTCGTTCATGGCAGTGCAAGCTTGGTTTTGAACACGACACATTACGACCTCTGTCTCTGTCTCAGAAATGCAACCTCTGTCATAAGTTTTACAATAACATTGTACAATAATTGTAATTACAAGACCTATTGTTATTTTTGAGAATTCAGTCAATGATGCTGGTCAGAAGTAGCTTTAATGCTCAAAACCAATGTTTGTTTTCTTTTTTGGCCATGGATCTCTTACTTGTCTTTTTTGAACAGCCTTTATCACTTAAGATCAAACAGCCATTGTTAGATGATCAGTTAGGGTTGTTACTCTCACACTTAATTACCAGTTATCAACTCAATTGCCAACTGTAAGATAGTCACTAATCAACAGTAATAACCATGCATTAATAATAGTAATAAAATATGTATATTTATAAAGAACCACAAGCTCAAGCATTGGGGCTCCTAGACCATTTATATGACGCTGCCTCCCTTGGATGCTTCGTGGGGGTTGAAATGGGGTTGTGAACCTGGCACCGTCGCTAGGAGGCACCCCTCTGAGCTAACTTTTGCACTCGTTATCGCACGGTTACCACTGAGGCAAATGTTTGTGATACAAATTAATTAAGTGGTTATAAATAAATTGTGTCGTTTGAAATCATGACGGTCATCCATTTTGTTTCGTGATGGTTTATTTATTATTTAAGTCGAGTTAAAGTCGATGCTTTTAAAGATTAACAGACTCGGACTCAGAGAAGATGATGCAACTGATCGAGGCAGGTTTCGACAGGGTGAGAACCACTCTTTACTGGCTCTGTCGAGAAATCCTTTATTTTTCGAGCGAAACCGTTGTCGATGTTTTCGGCTTTGTCGTCTTCGTCATTTGCATTGTTTGTATTGTTATTTACGTTTTAGTAACAACGTTACAATTGTTCGTTTACGATTATTTGTTGTTGTTGTAACTATTTTCATTATTCTTCTTTTTTTTTTGGATTCGTTATTCATTCTCACTAACAAGGATATTTCCAACATGACGTTCCTAATCGAGAGAACTCTCAGACAATTGTTTGTACTGATTTTTATTTCACAATTTTCTCTGTTTTGAGCATATTTGTTGTTAATTTAAACACAGCAGATGTTTGTTGTTGTGAGATCATGAAGTGGAGAAGTGGTGTGATTAGCTTCAACACCTCTCTATGTAATTGAGTGTTGATGTTGTTTTGTTTTGTTTTGTTTAATTAAGCAATTTATTCAGAAATGTTATTTTAAATATTGTCTATTAAACACAAACTATTATCTCACTAATAACAAAAATAATAATATTGTTTTTGGTAATAATATTAGCTGATTATCTCAATCATTTAATTTCTGGTTATTTTTTACCATAATTGTCAACTAATAACAATGACGAATATGAATTCAATTTAAATCAATAAATAAACATATTAATAATAATAATAATAATAATAGTAATAATTATACCAATAATTAACATTGATGCGATAATATTAATTATTAATGACACCTCTTCTTCCTCCGACCTGTTGTCAGCAATTCCTCGAGAACACAAACCCTGTGGTTTGCCTCAGTGAACTTCAGACCCTCCACCACAGTCACGTCCACTCCTTGTCCTTCGAGAACAAGTGCCGCATGTTCCTCGAGATCATCGACAACGTCTCTGATGCCGTGGAAATCATGGACCCCAACTACAAAATCCAGGTGATTCTATTTTTTTTTATTCTGCTTTTTTTTTGAGTTTGTTGATGTCGTTGTGTAAATGTAGATGTAAAAGTAAATTTACATTCATATGGCACCGCATGCATGGAGTCGGATCCAATAGATCCAGATCCTGTTGATCCAATAAAATGGGTCACTTTGTTTTTGATCGTTCGCAACAACTGTTTTTCAACGAGTCGATTACAAGAAATAATCGACAGCCGCATTAAATGCGAACATTACCACGACAATTAATACAACAATCACTGCAGGCTTTAGTCGAACAATTTTGTAATTAACCATAATTCATGGCTTTGTTCAAAACGAACACAAAATGGCACGGCTCGATGCTATCGCGAGAAGTGTCGAATATTCAAAGATCGAACGACCCGCTCGATGTCCTCAGCAATAAAAGCATTGCAATTATTTGTCAACAACAAGGACATTGCAATAATTGGACAAATTCAAAATACAATTTATTTGCGTTGTGATTGTTAAACCCAGCGAGTCTTCCGTTTAAAGGGCTTCGACCGATACCTTATAAGTTTTTGCCTTCGAATCTAATCTCTGCTTTTTGTCCTGTCGATCATTTGCCAAAGATAATTTTTAGGAAAACCTCAGGTGAAAATAAAAGTAACAATTTTTTTGCGTGCTTATTGTTCGGTAACAAAAACATTTTTGGTGTAAAAAATAAACCTGTTATGTTCTGCTCCAGTCTTGTCCAATCTCACTAAAGCTCACTCAGCAGGACCTTTAAGAGCAACTTGGCTCAAAATAATTTGATGCTCCTATGACCTCGGCATGACCTCATTCTCATATTCCAAACTGTTCCAAAACATACCTGGAGAGGACATCAGCATTCTTGAGAGTAAATTCTGCATGTATTAAACTAATTCCACCTTAACCAATTTAAAGATGTTAATAATAACAATAATAATAATAATAATAATAATTTTAATTATTACAAATATAATTTTGATAATTTTGATAATAATATTAATTGTAATTAATTGCAGTTTGCCAGCACATGCATAGCTTCAGGATTATCTATTTAAAACTAATTAAAGTTTGCTCTAAGATTTAAGAATTAAATTCAAAAATTATTATTTTATAATTATTATTTAAAAATTATTACTCAAAAATTATTATTTAAAAATTGTTATAATTAATTCATCATTAAGTTTATTTTCAAAGTTCAGATGAGTTCCAATGAGACGAGATCAAACCTGATTCTCTCCTGACATCAATGAAATTAATTGATTTCCTGAACATTAAATTCTGTTCTTCTTGTGTTTTTCTTGAAATTCTTTGTCATTGTCACTTATTAATTGAAACTTTTTAGCACTTAATTTTTAAAAGCAGCAACAAATATTTAATAATTGTAAAGCTTATTTCACTACCAGGTTCAGTCTGATAGCAGAAGTACATGCTTCCTTAAGACCGACTCCGAATGTATTATGTTTATGTTTGTTATTCTAAGACGAATAAAAGTTCCTTCCTTCAAAAAACAAAAAATAATTGCATATTAACAATAATTAAATAACAATAATCTCTGTTCATGTTTGGTAGTTGTTTGTTATTTAGATAGTACAAGTTTGTGCCTCCTTGCTGCCAGCTAAATAAATAAATGAACGAATGAATGTTTATTGCGATGTTTCTTAACGAACGAACACCTCGGAAGGGAATTCCAATTGAATAAATTTCAAAATAATTTTTCCAGTACGTCAACTCGAGTTCAGAGCTTCTTTATGGCCTCGAGGCAGAGGACGTGGAAGGCCACTCGTACTGGGAGAAGTTGGTGAAGGCGCCCGACAGCAAAATCTCAAAGTGGCTTTTAGACTCTCCTCAGGTAGGCAGGAGATTGTGTTTGGTTTTCAACGATAATTTTCATCCTCGGGATGTTTTTCATCCTCGTTTCCGAACACAAAATGCAAAAGTTCCCTAGAAATTTTCTAACAAATTGGTGGTTTTGGGATGACTTCCAGTCATCTTTGTTGTCGTTGTTGTTGTTGTGGTTGTTGTTTTTGTTGTTATTATGGTTGTTGTTTTTGTGAGGCTTGACTTTTAAGTGGGGTGTTTCTTAACTAACCACTTGAGATGATCTTAGGAGTATAATTTTAAGAATTACAGAGGAAAGAAAGTATGGTGTAATTAATAATAATCAATTGTTATGAACCTCATGAAGTTGAGGCCACTTGTCATTGGAGAATAATGTTGTGCCATTGCATTTATTTTTCTGGTTATGATTAAGAAATGATGATGATGATGATGATGATGACGATGGTGATGGCAATGGCTGTGACGTCGACGATGATGGTGATGGGGATGATAGTAGTGGTGGTGCTGCTGACAAATGAAAATGATGATGATGATGATGATGCTTATCATTTCTTGTAAATTTAATAATTCTCAAGCCTGAATGGATTTCCTTTTCATTTCAATCTCTTCCTCCCCGAAGAACCCAGACACGAGGTTAAAATACAAAAGCTATACAAAATACAAATGATGGATGCAAATTTGTTGAAGCCACGTTTCCTTCAATGCACGTCGGTTTTCAATTTCTCAGTGAAATTAATTTCAGTTACTGTCGTCCTTTTATTTACGTTCACAAACTGTCCATCTCGATGTTGTTTTTGTCTCCGTTGCGTGGACAAGATTGACAACTAATCCAACTCTCTCAATTTTTTTTTTTCTGCTCAAGGAATATAAACATTTTTTTTGTGCCCTGATTTGTTTAAGAAGCACAGTTTATTTTGTCATTCAAATCTCATTTTTCATTTGAATTTCGACCGTTCTTATAATTTCCATTTGCATCATTTTTTTCCCTCGGGCAATTTTTTGCTCGAGGCTCTTTAATTCATGAAAATTCAATGGAAGCATCAATCAAGAGATGAATGCTGATTGATGAATCGATAATTTTGTAGGTCCACTCCATGCTGGTGCCCATCTTGAGGAAAAATGGGGAGCAGATTCAGCAAATGGTGTCCTTCCTGCCAATTCTTGACAGATCAGGGTAGCTTGTTGTTTGTTGTTGTTGTTGGTTCAATGTTCTGATTTTCTATCATTTAGCCACAAAAGTTGATCTGAACATGTGTCTGTGTTTACATGTGATCTTGAATAGTCAGATGTCTGTGTTTACGTGACCGGATGCGTGCTGATTTTCCAGGGGACTGGAGCATCTCGTTGCAGTTCACAGTTCATCAACTCATCGTGGCAAGAGCAGTGAACTTGTAACGACGCCAAGTTGGCATATTTTTAGTTTAACCATTTTTCAATTTGTAATTTCCATTATTTCGTAATTATTGTCATGTTTACACTATTGAAAATCTTGCTTTACTCGGTCGTTGGACGTGTTTGAAATGTAGCCATTCGTTCGGATCACGTAAGTGTCGTTGCATGTTGAGGTTTTGACGGACTCAGTGGCAGTGAGGACAGAAGTCAAATAAATAGCTAAATTGCTTAACTAAGTAATTTATCTACTTTATCTAATTATTCTTATTATCTAAATTTAATAATTACCAATAATTACTTACAAAGGCAGGATGATGATCAAATAACTGAGGAATTAAATTCAAAATAAGTTTTTATTTTAGGGAATCAAATAATTAAAAGACTTTGAACTTAATTCGAATACTTTTGTTGGTTCTGGGAATCATGCATAACCGATCAAAATGAGAATGCATTCCGCGAGCACGACGTCACGAGGATGTAATTTCGTGAGGACTCGCTAAATAGGAATGTGATTGCAATGACATTTTGCCGGTTTATTAATTAAATATTTTAATTAACCATCGCTGCTGTTTTGTGTGCAGAATTTTGTGTTTTGTTTTTGTATGGGAACCAAATTGTAGCCTCACACAACTAGAATCAACATTTCTCATGCTGTTTTTGTCACCTCAGCCAACGAAATGAAAGTGAAAGCCAGGAAGGAGTCAGTCATCAGACTCCCCTCCATGACCATCGAAGCCCCGATAACCAAGGTTCGTTATTTTTCCATTGCTCTCGCGCTCTCTCTCACCTGTACTCATTCTCTGTTTGCACCTGCACAATTTGAATATCTTTTCACCTGAATCTGTCCATACTTTATTAGCAGGTGAATTTTAAGCTTTTCAAAAAAATTGTTGACGGGTTGCCCTCGGACGTGCATGTGAATTTGTGATGCTTTTTATATTTTATGCATTCTCATTTCTGACTTGTGACTACTTCCATTTGAAATAATCTTTGTGCTATTATTATTGTTAGTTTTTAATAAATAATAATACAATATTATTATATAATATAATAAATTATATAATATATATTATATATATATATTATATATTATATAATATTATTATATTTTATTATAATTTTTACTATTATTATTTTATATATTATTTTATATTATTATTTTTACTATTTTTATTTTACTATATTATATAATTAACTATATAATAATTATATTATTATAATATAATATAATATAATATTATATTATATAATATTATTATATTTATTAATATTGCATTGTATATTTGTTAATGTTTGAATCATTTGTCGCAATGTGATGTGAGAATAATCTATCATTTTGTGCTGTCAACATTGACAGTCATCATCATCATCATCATCCCGAGGTAACTCCAGGTAAAAAACAGAAGGAAATCATCAATAGCATTGATGCTGATGATGTTGTGGAGGATTAAGATAAAGAAACTCATCACCATTTTGTGTGACTTTTGACTCCAGAATGATGCAATGAAGAAGCGAATGTTGCTCTCTGAAGACAAAAAGTGGTGTTCGCATGTGAATTCTGAGTCAATAGCAGAGCAACATTTACAAGATGCTTGTAAAGATTTATTGAGTTATTGAAAAGACTGAAATCTGCTCCCTAAAAACTGACATTGAAAAGAAGCCTTTGTCGTTGCAGACTTATGGCCGCAACTATTCTATGAAAAAGAGCTCTGTTGTTGACCATGTGAAAGTTCACTCCCTCATTCATTCACTCACTCACTCACTCACTCACTCACTCACTCACTCACTCATTGACTCTTTCAGGTCATAAACATGATAACGACTCTGCAAGATGCATGCTCCGACGACGTGTCTGACTCGCTGAACAACATCCTCGACGTGTTACGGTCCAGTGAATTGTACGCACCCTACTTCACCGAGAGAGTCAGAGGTGACAAGTTCACCTGCGAGCTGGTCGGAGGCCTCATGACGGTTGGTTGCTGTCGATATTAGGGGTGTGTCCATTGGTCTTCTGTGCTCCTCCTACTTTTGCATCCTCTTGTGCCCCAGCTGTTTGTGACCATTTGTTGCTTCAAATTTGTCATCGGTCATCGATTTCCATGCCTGTCGTCCAATGGTCGTCGCTAACATGTAATTTCATTACACGTCGTCGAGCATTTTGTTCGACCACATGCTGTAACTGAGTTTCATTCAATGTCTTCAGTTCCTTAAAAAGCCGAACGTACTTTTGCATTTTTGTTCAAACGCGTTGACACGTCACCATTTTGTTTCTTTCAATCTTTTCAGAGAGACAAGGACGAATGGAACAACAGGAGGGTTATTATTCTTGTCTTCTTAAATTTTGTTTGATAATCTTAAATATTAATATTTCTAAATATTAATTTAATATATTTAATGTATTATTTAATGTTATTTTATTATTAAGTTATTATTTAATATAATTAATTTTTAAGTATAAATTAAAATATTTCTAAATCTTAATTATTTAAAATCATAAAAATAATTGAATTTGTTTAAAAATGTTTTCAAACAATGATCAATGAACTGCTCCTAACTCCTTCGTTGAATGATTGAAAGTCTTGAATTTTTTACACCAGGTGTCGCTGGGGAAGAGGCCTTCATATTCTTCAGACCAGCCTCTCCTGCCAAAATCATGTCAGTTCAAAATCACCTGCTGTTGTTGTTGTTGTTGTTGGTTTTGTTGTTGTTGTTGTTGTTGTTGCATGTTGTTGCACTTTTTAAATTGGAAGGAGATGCAATTTCCTGATGGAGCATTTGAGATGGAAAGAGTTTGCTTGGATTGGTAATTTAACAACATGGCAGCAGTGATGCATCAGCATGATGATGATGACGATGGTGATGGTGGTGGTGGATTGTAAAGTCTCAGGTGGAAGTCATCATCATAATCCTGACCATTTCATTAACTTTCTCACAATATTATCAGCATTGTCATCATCATCATCATCATCATCATCATCATCATCATCATCATCATCATCACATCATCATCATCATCATCATCATCATCATCATCAATGCCACACGAGCACTGACGAGAGCTAGAGACTCNGATGACATTGTCATCATCATCATCATCATCATCATCATCATCATCATCATCATCATCATCATCATCATCATCATCATCATCATCATCATCAATCACCACCACCACCATCATCATCATCACCATCACCATCAATAGCACCTCCATTTTTCATTCCAGCCTTCCACTCAGTCAACCACTCTCAGGGCGCTTTATTCCCGGAGATTGAAGAGTTGTTGGAGCTGGAAGAGAACTGGGATTTCGATATTATTGGTCTCGAGAGGCTCACCCACAAAAAGTAATTAACTTCTGTTTATTCATTGCTTAATTATTCATAACTTGATTATTCATAACTTGATTATTCATTACTTGCTTTAAGTGTCTTTGCAACACCTTCTAATTGTTAGATGCTCAAAGTTGCATCCATGGGATTGTGTTGCAAAGGGATGAGTTATTGCCATTAGTTGTTAGCATTTAATTTCATAATAAAGCAACTGACACGAATATTTATGGCCAGGCGTAATGATGAATGAATGAACCAATCAGAGTTTGATCCTAGCGGCATACGTCCAAAAGGAACTTCAAACTTCAGACCATTTCATAGTCGAACAGCAGTGTTCGGTGTTGTTGTCGGTTTTAATGTTACGTGCGAGTTTTTGACTTTGTAAGTTGTTTGGATCCTTTATTTGCTCGTCGTACTTTATTTCTTATTGTGAGATATGAGTTATTAGTAATTAGTACTTAGTTATTAGTTGTTAGTGGTTAGTTATTAGTTATTAGTAATTGGTTATTAGTAGTTAGTTATTAGTTATTTGTACTTATTTATTAGTAGTTAGTTTTGTTTTGTTTACAAAGCCTACTATCCTGCCGAGTTTAGACATTTGCCAAAAAAAATTCTTTCTCGAATTCACATTTTGAAGTCGTTCGAGATCGGCTCCGGACGAACTGCGAGGAGGTTTTTGAAAAGATTTCAAAAATACATTTCAAAGTGCTTTTCTCAATTTCTTGGTTAAATCTTGTTTTTTCACAGTTAATCTTTAATTGTGAAACAACATCATGCAGCATAATCAACAGCAGGGGGTGATTGCATTCCTCCCTCCAGGAGATCAAATGTTGACAAAGTCTTGAGCATTTTTATAAATTATATTATTAAAGTTTACATTTATTCCATAGTTGATCGATCTCTGAGATTAAAATTATTCCAAATTGAATATTGTTAAAGTTAAGTTGAGCAGTCCAGATTATTAGTTATCAGTTGTTAGTAGTTCTGACTCCTACCTGTGTTTTGAGTGAATTTTTAAATTGCTGTTGACAAAGCAAACGAGAGATGCCATGGAATGAAGCCACACTGAGTTTGTATCTCAGCTGAAAACCATGTGGCAGCTCTTAAAAATTTTAGCTTTTAGCTACTAATGATATAGTTCATGATGGTGGTGGTGACTTTTAAAATTTATGGTGATGATGATGATGATGATGATGATGATGATGATGATGAGGAGGAGGAGGAGGAGGAGGAGTAGGAAATGTTGTCCACCAAAATTTCACTCGAAGAGGAATAGAAACCTCCTGGAATTGTTGGTTTTAAGAGTTGCCAGGGATTTAATTGAAATCATTTGCAAACATCGGAACGCCATTGTTCTGCATTTTAAGCCGATTCTCTTCTCGGTTTCTTTTCATGTCTGAATATTTTCCAACCCAGGATTTTACTCTGAGATTGTTGGCAGGTGGATGCAATGGTGACTTCATTTTAAGTTGCAATTCATGAATGTTTGTATTTATTCTACAATAAAATGGATAATTGTATGCAGTATTGTTATTATTATTATTATTGTTGTTGTTGTTGTTGTTTTATTTTTATAGTTGCTCTTTTGAAAATTTAAAACCAAAGTCAGTCTCAGTCAGGTGGTTCAGTCGATCATCCGAGCCGTGTTCTCCTTGCTTCCCACTTGTTTGGCAGCAGGTGGCGGTTATTATTTGGTTCAAAATGAACTTTCTGTCTGGTTTTACGAGCCTTCATCCAGAATTTAGTTGAGCAACGATGAGCCTCTTTGTACTTTGTTGATTGAAATGTGACGGCAACTGCCCGACAATTGCAGACGACATCGTCTCTGCGAATGCTTCAGTTTTTCATCGATGTTTGCTAAGCTGAAAAAAGATTGTCGAAGATGACGACAATCCAACGGAAAGCCAACCATTCCATTACATTGAGCTGATCATAGATTATGAGTTCTCGCCTCAGAGTTTTGTCACAATGTTGTTGTTGTTTTTTTTTGTCTGCGTCATGTCGTCATACCCTCGTGCTCACAGCTTCATCTACTTGCATAATAATTACAGTCGATGGGAAGTATCAATGTGTCAATTACTGAGTGTTGTGAGACGTTTCTAAAATGTCATTACATTGCAATTATAAATGCAAACATATCAAATAATAACATTATTATTATATATGAAGGAATTATTATTATTATTATTATTATTATTATTATTATTATTTTATTTTATTTTTTACAGACCTCTCTTCCACCTGGCCATGAGAACGTTCCAGAGGTTTGAGGTGACCGACTTCCTCCAAGTTGAGGAGTCCATCCTGGCCTTGTGGCTTCAGATGATCGAGAGCAACTACCACCAAACCAACCCCTACCACAACTCCACCCATGCTGCCGACGTCATGCATGCCTCTGCCTACTTTCTGTCCTGCGAACAGATCAAGGTCGGGTCGCCTTTATTTCTTAAAAGAATGCCTTTTTGTGATGATGCTATCACTTGGAAAGACAGCCCTTGTAGAGGGAGATAGTTACTAAATCTGAGCCCTGGTGGGGAATGGAAAAATACAGATGTCGGCAATGCCGCAGAAAAACTTTGATTTAAGATGTAATAGTGGTTTAAACACGTCGTGGCATGACATTGGATCATTGGCCAAGAAGTAATATAACATTCTCGCATTCTTCTTTTACGCTTTCTTTATACATTCTTTCAAACCTCATCTCAGGATTTCAGACCTCTTTCATTGTTTGAGAGGCACCATCCAAATGGCTCAGAGCTATTTAATGATCTTGTCAAAGCAATAATAGAGAATCTGAGAGTAATGAAATGTTGATAATGATGTTTAATCTTAAACATGATGTCATTCTTAAAATGTTTTTACTTTTAAACTAGAAAGCACACTTGGACTTTCAACATCTTAATTTGTGCAGGCAATATTTGACCACATCGACGAGGTGGCCTGCCTCATAGCAGCGGTGATTCACGACCTCGATCATCCGGGCAAGACCAACTCATTCCTCGTCAACTCGAATGCTGATTTGGCCTTCCTCTACAACGACCTGTGAGCGTCATCGACTTCATTAATACCGAATCATCGATATCATCATTGCCACTGCACTCGATCATGGCGATGACTGGCTTCGTCGGCAGGTATTCGTGGTTCCGATCGTCTTTGTGAATGTCGGCTTTCTCGTTTGCTTTTAGAAACTTCTGAAAGTCTGCCCCTTGTTAGGAAAAACTTACAAGGATGGAAAATTATTAATTGTCCTGTTTCTTGGTGTGAGCGTAAACCACATGATATTTCTTCTCATCTGGAGATTCGTGGAAGCCAAACTTTCCGGGCGTTGACTCTTAAATTCAAGTCTTTGAAAGTCTTTCTTTCGGGTCCTCGTGCAGTTTAAGATTCTAAAGCTCATCGTTGCAACAATCACATTACATTGCATCGGTCGCCGTGCCAGAACAATTCTATGATCGTAATTTTAGGTTGTAACACAATTTATATTATTGTTAAATATTTGAGTATTCTATAAAGTTGAACAGTATGTTGACCAATTTGTTGATGATTTGATGATTTGCTGTTTTCAGGGCAGTCCTGGAGAGTCACCACGTGTCTCTGGCCTTCAGACTCACCCTGAAGAACGAGGAAACGAACATTTTCAAAAACATTTCGAGGTTTTTAATCTTAAAATCCCTTCACGGACTCCTCTTCTTGGAACAGCTTGTTCTTGAGAATACTTCTTTTGTTTTGGTTCGACCCGCTCGACCTCCATTGAGTTGTTCTTATTTTTCTGAATTTCAGTTTTTAATGGATGTTCGTTTTGTTCTTTTATCTTTTTTAAATTTTTGTCTCCTCAAACAGAGAAGACTTCAAACTGCTGAGGCAGCAGGTCATCGACATGGTGCTGGCCACGGAAATGACGAAGCACTTCGAGCACCTCAACAGGTTCGTCAGCGTCGTCAACCAAGCCTCCGTCTGTGAATCGCCAGGATGCAACGTGAGAGATTTTTTGCCTTTTACTGGTTTTTTTTTTAAATCTCTTTGCCAACTTTTTGCATGGGTATGCCAGGATTCGATGCTAATTTGCGTTTCAACGAGAGACCAACATTTATCGTATTAAAGAGTTTGCGTCACATCCTGGTCGCGTTTGTCGTGGTTCGTGGGAATTTGTATTCTCTCGATTTCTTCGGCCATTTCTGCATTCCTTTTCGACGTAATCTGGATTCAGAACTTGGTGCTAAGGGATTGGAAAGCTAATGATTGATGAAGGAGACAGCCAAACAATGGTTGCTGGCTTGGATGATATCTCATCTTTTGAATGGGCTCCCTATTTGTCCACACGTCATTTCGGTCCTTCTTGTTTCATTCTTTTAAGTGATAATTCTCCTGATTGTCCGATGTTTCCGTTGATGAAAGCAATTCGATTTCGTGGGAATTAAACTTCAGTAATTGCATCTTAAAAGCCTCATTATACAAAGTCATGCCCCAATGAACGACATGTCATGAGGTTGATTGTTTGTATCTTGGAATGGCTTAAGTCGTAATTCGTACAGGAGATGTGAGGTTCGTCTAACAGCAACAATTTTAATAACCAATGAATGTTTGATGTGATGGCAGTTTTTTTAAATAACAGCACAATTAATTCTCTTGTTGCATCTCTCCCACCCCAAATTCCAATTATTTTCTGGTTAATTCCAATATTTTTGTAGAAAATATCTAAAATTCACCAAGGATCACCAGAATTTGCAGTCAAGTTGCACATTCATTAGCAATTGGCCACTAATAGATGTACCAATAACCTCAAATGTCATGAATGAATGACAAACAGGACGATGACATTGCAGGATGCCTTGTTGAAACTGGCCACCGTGGAGAACAAGATCCTCGTCAAAAGGATGCTCATCAAATGTGCAGACGTGTCGAACCCTGCGCGCCCTCTCTACCTGTGCAAGGAGTGGGCGGTTCGCATTGCCAAAGAATATTGCGACCAGGTGGGAAAGGGTTTCATTTGCAGCCGAATGTGGTTTTAATGAGATCCGAATCAGTATTTTGGTGCTCTTTGTGCACGACGGATTTCTAAACCAAATTAAAGTCTGTTCTGTGAATAATTTGTCTCAATGGAAACTGAGACTTATATAACAATTTTTAAGCTAAAATTCTAAAAGTACTACTAAGTTCATATTCATCATCCTAAACAATCCAGATTTTAAGTGCTGAATCAGTAAAGTTTGATTCGATTCCATTTTGTTTGAAGACCGACGAAGAGAAGTCCAGGGGTCTGCCCGTTGTCATGCCAGTGTTTGACAGTAAGTCCTGCAATGTTCCAAAGTCTCAGACGAGTTTTGTCGATCTGTTCATTAACGACATGTACGAGTCCTGGACAAGTGAGTTGTTGTTTAATTATATATATATATATATAATACATATAATAATTATATATAATATTAATTAAATACATATATATAGCCCAATGCCATTCAGAGGAATATCTATGAATATGCATTCATAGATGAATAATGTATGTATGGACTGACATAATTTTTTTAATAAAAATTCTGATAAAAATAGTTGACATTTAATCTGAAGGAGCATTCAATACGATAAATATTATCTTCAATACGATAAATATTAGTGTCAAAAATATCGTTTTTATTGTTGCATTTTGATGCTTGAGTTGTGACGCATTCAGAACCCGACTTGCGACACCTCACAAGTCGTGAGAAAGTAATGCATTGGCACACAATGATTGCAAGACACGTCTCAAGTTAGACGAAAGCCATGAAAAATTATAATATAAAAATCTGATTTTAAAACTTATAAGTGACCTGGAAAATACGAAATCTCATTCCTCCTCAGATTTCTGCAGCCTTCCGGAGATGAAAGTAATTCTTCGGGACAACTATCAGTTCTGGAAGGACCAAGAACTCTGCATTACACAGGACTTTTGACTCTCGAGTCTGCTGGAACTTGTTGCTTCTATATGTTATTGTCAGTTAGGTGTATTCCGCTAGGAAATTGCCGTAAGAGTAGCAGTTTCAGGAACTCGCTGATGTCCTCCCGACGACGACGACGACGACGACGATGATGATGATGGTGATTCGAGAACCCCTCGTGCGACTACACCAAGCCAGGTGGTGTTGAGGAGGTTCGCAATGATATTAACGCATGGAATGCATGAGATTCAAAGTCACTTGTTCTCTTCTTCAATATTCTCTTGTTTGAGGCTGTCACCAGATTGCCTCAGATTTGAATTGAGGTCTGGAAATAAATTCGTTTGTCGTGTTTTTGAGTTCCTCTCGACCAACCACAGGGTTGGATTTCATCTGCTGAAATATGATATGATCGGCTCAGTTGAAATTACTTGAAGCTGATGACTATAACTGTTAAGGTTGTTAAATTGGCTTTAATTATTATCGAATCATGATTGCTGTCGGGATTGCAAGTTGGCTCGGAGGGTTGCTTTGGAGCATGCGGCGGTAATGGCGACAGTCGTAAGTGTCGTTCAGAAACCTTCTTTTCGACAAGCCCTCGGGATGAGTGCTGCGTAAATGTCTGACAGAAAGTGCTTCTGAGGGAGCTGCTTCTGATTCCTGTCGAATCTGAAGTTGAAAGTAAAGAATTTTAGGCCTCCCTTTGGTTTCCTCCAGGCATTGGTCAATGGGGAAACTAAGGTCCCCACGGGTTGCATCTCCCAAACCTTCTACTGATTTGACTTACTTGCGTATGTAACCTTTTATTTTGCACGCTTTTCGACGACCAAATTAAACTAATTTATTCGTTTAAAAGTGTACGCCCCTCATTGCAGTTATTGGATGGATGTCCTCAGAATTCTGGGCGTTAAATAAATCCCTGGTTTCTTCAATAATCAGAAAAAGCAATTAATGAAACCATCCGGCGAATATTCGTAAAGAGCCGGGTGGTCGAGAGGACCGATAAGGAACAGCTCCCGCTTTTTCGCTGGGAGTCGAACCAGGACATTCATCGGACCAGGCAGGAACACTAACCGTTACGCCACAGGGGTGTGTGGCCGTGGTGCGCGCAAACATTGCTTATGAATTCTGAAACTAATTGCCATCAGGACTTCCAAATAAGGTAATGATATTTGCAATACCTTATAAGGTAATGAAATTGAGCTGACCAATGGAATTCGAGGAATATCTTTGGCTGATGAGCACATGATTAAACCAAGGTTATTGAGTGTAAAGATTTTTGTGGAAAGGACTGCAGACTCGAGAACATCTTAAAACATTTGCTTAAGAATCTTTCAGTTTTATTTGTTGTTGGAACGATGGCGGAGGAACCTACTCTCGAAAGAATGGACATCTTGACAATCAATTTTGAGATTGATTCGATGAGCTTCATGTTTCGTCCCTGTTTAAGCATTGACACTTTTAGCTTGAGAGATGTTGAGGATTGCAATTACAATGTGGAAGAACAACAAGCAGTGTGGAAATTGAAGTTCGGTATGGATGAATTGACATGCATCATCAGCGGGGATGGAACTGTGCAGATTTCCAAAGCGCGAAGTTTTGAAACAGCAAAACGCGCAGCGGTAAAGGTTCTGTTACTCCTGCAAAGCCGAGGAATCCAGACTTCAATGACCTCCATGGAATCAACAGAGTTCGATGAATCGATCATCTATTCTAAAAGCCATCTTTTACAGGACGTCCATATAGAACGTGTTGCCCAAAGTAATGACAATGTCATCCTTGGAGATGGATCAAAGTATGCAGAAATTCAGTTTGAGGAGCCACATTGCCTGGTCAGAATCTATAGAGATGGTAAAATTTGGATGAGAAGCGAAGATTTGAGATCAGCGGAGGCAGCTCTTCCACTAATTCTGGATTTGAATGAGGTTTGAAACCTCGGCCTGATGAGTGAGAACTGATTTTTCGAAGTCTGAAAAGAACTTTAACTGATGTTTATTTTCTTCTGAGCTGACAAAATGTCTGTTATTACACAGTAATTAATCGTTGCAAAAACTTTATTTAAAATTAAAGCAGTTTGTCTTCCTTTCTGTTGCAAAATTTCACCAAATTCAATGTGAAGAAATGGGAGAGAAATCTTCACTGATTAACAATTATGCAATCGATTATCCGTCTGGATTGTTTGTCATTTACAAAATTGGAAGTTATTAGGTACTGGGTTTCGTGCTATTTGTGACTATGGGGTCGTCCATTAATTACAACAACGTCAACAAATTTAAGGTAATTTTTGATCCCCTCCCCCATGTCAAAAACTGTCGAACTTCTAAATTCTAACTTCTTCCTATCAAAATTATGTAAAAAAAAAACTGACAATCCCCGCCGTAAAATATGTTTTGTTTTACAATTTTTAATTTGTACCTGTAACATTTTGGATTTGTGAATATTTTATTTTGAAAATCAATAAAATAATTGTTAAACTGAATATTATTGTCGATTTTTTTAAAGTCAGCTTCTATCATCTTCTCATGGGAAATGTCAAAAGTTCTTCTATTGTAATAAATAGGCGTAATAACCGGATTAATCATTTCCATCATTTTGTTGAACTGATAAACCAGACAATTTTGTGAATGAAAAGCAAAAAAGGTCATTATTGTAAAATCTCAATATTTTAAAACCTGAGCGGCCCCTAAAAATTACTGGCACTTGCCCAAAATAACGCTGTTGACGTTAATTAATCTTAATCTCCTCCCTCCCCTATTTTGTTGACGTAATTTATGGACGGCCCCTATGGAACGATAAGTATGTTATCATAAAAAGTGAAGCTGAAAAGTTGACTTATTGGGAGAATCTAGAAGTTTGATAAAATGAATGACTGAATGTCTTTCGGGACATGGCCACACTTTCTAGTCG